>MVAP01000013.1:0-232912 GCA_014825765.1 Cystofilobasidium macerans | reverse complement strand
CGGGGGGGCCCCCCGGGCCGCGTGGGGGCCCGTGCGGCTTCCCTTTTTTACCCCCCCCCCCCCCCCCCCCCCCTTCCCTTTCCCCCCCCCCCCCCCCCTTTTGCTCCTTGGTCACTCGTCCCCTTTCCCCCCCCCCCCCCTCCCCCTTCCCTCCCTTCCCCTCCCCTGATCTTTCCGCTCCGACCGTGGGTCTTGTCCTCCGAACCTCCAGCGCTGATCGTCGGTGTCTCTCTTTCCTTTCTCGACTTCACGCGCCCTCCTCTCCCGTCTCCCTTCGTCCTAAAACAAGACTCGGCTGGCTCGTCCCCTCAGCTCCAGGCCCGGCGGCCGATGACCCTCCTCCCCCGGTCGGCTGCCGGTGGGCCGGCTCCTCCGTCGTCGTCCTCCCCCTCGGCGCCTTCCTCTCCCTCGGCCGGTGAGCCCAGCTCGCTCGCTTCCCTCCCGTCGCCTGCATCAACAACGACGACGGGCGCTGCTGCTGTCGAACCGACGACGACGACGACGACGACAACGAGCAGCAAGGCCTCGCCATTCGGCAACGCCCGGCCGGTCGACCTCGCCGCCAAGGAGCAGGCGATCGAGGCCAAGCTGGCGGCGAAAGCGGCCGAGCAGAAGCAGCGACGTGAGCAGAAGCAGGCTGAGCTCAAGGCGGCGGCGCGTGAGAAGGAGGCCACGATGACGGCCGAGGGGGGAGGAGGGGAGGGAGGGGAGAAGAAGGCCGCGGCGGCTGCTGTTGGAGGAGGAGGGCGGGGGACCAAGTCCCCCTCGTCGGCGGCGGCCGAGCCGGCCAACTGGCGGTCGGCCAAGTCGACGACGACGGTCGCGCCCGCGCTCGAACCAATCCCGTCCGTCAGCGGCGGCAAGAAGGCGACGGCGGCTGGGGCGGGGGCGGCCGACCACAAGAAGCAGGCGACGACGACGGCGGCCGAGAAGAAGAAGAAGGACTTTTCCTTTGCCGCCCTTGCGGTCGAGGGGGGCGACGACGACGACGACGACGACGAGGACGAGGTGGACCAGGTAGCCAAAGGCGTCGAGAAGGTCCGCGTCTAAGATCAAGTCTAGCTAGACATTCGACCGCTCCGGCCCTTCTCCCCGTCCTGTCGTCTTTCCCTCTCGCACGCTTTGCCTTTCAAAGGAATTCTCTCTCTCTCCCCCCGCCTTCCTTTGCTCAGAGCGGTTCCCCTCGTCTCGCTTGCTTGCGACATGCGGCCGGCGGGCGGGTGGGACTCCTCCCTCTCCCACTCTTCGCGCTCAAACGTTCCGCCTCACCAACCCAAACCCGTCGGGACGATCGCCCATCCCGTCCTCGGTTGGCGTCGCGCTCTCTCGCTCCCCCCTCTCACCCCTCCTCTCTCCTTCCACCGTCTCTCTCGTCCTCCCCCCCCTCCTTAGCTCCGCCCGTCCGCTTAGGTGCCCCGCTTCTTCTCTGTATCTTGATAATCCTCAATCGTTTACCAAACCCCCCCCCCCCTCCCCTCTCTCCCCTTCTCATCTGACCAAAGAGGTGTCTGTCGGCCGGACGGACGGCGCGATGGGTGGGGTTGAACGTCAATCGAGAAGGATGCCCCCCTTTTCGCGGGTCGAGAGAGAGAGGGCTCGAGGAGAGGCGAAAGGATCCAGCGGGCTGGCTGCTGCGCGGACGGGCGGGCGGGCGATGCATCTCCGAGGTGTCGCTTACCTCCCACTCACCCCCCCCTCCTTCACGCGCGCGCGAACCGATCGACCGGGCGTCCGTCCGTCCAAGCAAGCGAGCGCACGGGCCGACCGACCGACCGACAGCGACGGCGACGGCGACGGCTGGAGCGGGCACTCGTCCGTCAATCGATCGTCGACCACGACAGAGAGCCGGAACTGGGGCTGGGATTCGACTTACTGGGACGACCCGACTCGACCCGACCCAGGCCGACCTGGGTGGGTTCGTTCGCGGAGATGCGCCTGGCTAGCTGGCTGCAGGCAGGCTGAAGAGAAAGGGTCGACTTCGGTTAGAGGTTCTGCTCCCGAGCTGCTGCACCCTTCGACGTCTGTCGAGAGCACCCATCAGGAGGAAGGCCGTTGGTCGGAAGGAAAACCTCTGGCTGCCTGCCCTCCTTCCGACTTCCGATCTCAAGACCGAACCGCACCGTAGCCCAAGCCGACGGTCGAGGACGCCAACTGACCGCCCGTGCTGGGTTTCCCCGCCCGTCTGTCGACATCCGCCTCCGAGCGAAACGGAGCGATGCCACCTCAGACAATCAGACAGACAGGCAGACAGACAGACAGGCGCTCGAAAATCGAATCGATGCTTTGAAGCGTCCGTCTGTTTGGGTCGTTTGAGGGTCGCTCTCGCTCGTTTGCTCGCTGACCCGCGGACTGACACTCCCCCTCACATGCTGCGATCTCGCTTACCTCCTCCTCCGCTCGCTGCATGCGTCGACTCCTCGCATGGACCCAGTCCATTGGCCCAGGAGGACGACGACCTCTACAGAAAAAGGGAGGGATCTCGATGACGAAGGAAAGGGCAAGATCTTTTGAAACGTCCTCGACAACCTCGGGCTTGAGGGCGGGAGGACGGGAGGTGGGGGTCGCCAGGTCGCCCCAAAAGTCGACCGATTGACGCGACTCTCTCGATGAATCCAAGCGGGCGGCTCTCATCGACCCACCTCTCCCTGCGATGGCTTCTTCACCTTCGCTGCCTGCGTCCTACGTCCTAGCCTGACGAAAGCCCAGCCAGCCGACCGGGGGCAGGAGGACCACCTTCCCAGGGAAAGATCTGGAAGACGGACGGACGACACGGGAGGATGAGAACATTCTCTTTGGACGTTTCCTCGACAGACCCATTCATCTTTAAACAAGGGGAGGGCGGACAGCTAAGGAGGGAAAGAGGGTCGTCCGGGTCGACCGACCGACGACAGCGAGGCCGGCCTGCCTGCATGGCGTGGCGTGGCGCGGCGCGGTCGATCGGCCTCTTTGGCGTCTGATGGGAGGAGGTCACCTAAGCAGCCAGTCGTTCGTTGTCGAGTTTTTCTTTCCCTGCTGCTTTCAGAGCCGATGAGTTCCTAGCCCCACCTCTTGCAACTCGGGGGTTAGGCGTCCGTCTGGTCTCGAGGGACAATTGTGGCTACGCTCCTCATCTCTACTTGACCCCTCCTCCCGCTCGATGCCATGCCTTCCAGACCGTCGATAAATGATGCCATCCCCTCTCTAGCCCCTTGCTGCCTTTCCTAGCTAGATGCCAATGTCTGTCCCTCTCTCTTGGTTCCAGAAACGATGCACGATGGCAGGGAACGCCCTAGAGCCTTTGAGCTCCCCTCCAGCCCGCCGCCAACGATCCTCTCAGCAACGACGACGACGACGACCTTAAGATGCGCGCCTCGTCCCCGCTCGCCGCCTACCAGAAGGTTGGCTTCCTCCGTCGACCTTCGCCCGCCACCTTCCCGCTCCGCGAATCCCTCTCGTCGGCCCTCCCCGGCCGGACCCATCGTCCGCGGCCGCTCGGTCTCCCTCCGGCCGCTCCGCCCCTCTACCCCCAGCAGGTCGTCCTCGCCGACGGCTCCTCCTTCACCCATTGGACGACCTCGCCTCGATCCGTCTACAAGCTCACCAAAGATACGAGCAACCATCCGTTGTGGTACCCCAACAAGCTCGCCTCGCGCGACCTCGCCGACGAGTTTGGTCGCATCGGTCGCTTCCGGCAAAAGTACGCCGGCTTCACCCACGAAGCGGCCGAGGGCGAAGGAGGGGAGGAGGAGGGCCACGAGGGGGGACCGGCCAGCGCCTTTGTCGGCGAGCTCGAAGACTGGATGTCGGAGGGCGCGACCGAGACCAAGGAGAAGATGCAGAAGGTGCGTTTTGACAAAGGGCGGGGGGCGGGGGGGGGGGGGGGGGGGGTGGGGACGGGTGGCCCCCCGCTGTGGGTCGTCGTTCCCCTCCCTTTCCGGGCCGGCACGGGGCCCCCCACCACCCCCCCCCCCCCCCCCGCCGCTGGCGACCAGCCTCGCGATGACAAAGCAAGTCCCACCCCGAGCTGACGACCTTTGCTCGTTCGACGCTCTCTCCTTTCCTCGCCTTTCCTCCCCGTGGGTCTCCAGGTCGTCGAGGTGGTCCAGAAGACGGGCAAGAGCAAGGGCAAGAAGTAGCCCCCTCCCCAAAAAAGGGCACGAAACCCCGCACGCCGACGCCTCCCTCCCTTCCCCTTCTCCCCTTTCTCTCTCTCTCACACCCGTCGCCCCCACCCCCTCTTCGCCCTTCTCACTCGACCCATCCGTCGCAAGGCACGCGGAAACCTCCTTCGGACTTGCCCCCTTCCTTCCTCGGCCGGTCGAGCGTGGAGCGTCTTCCGCCCCTCCGTCCACAGAGTGGGACGACCGACCCCCTTTCCCTCCCCCTCCTCTGTCCGTCCGTCCGTCCGTCCGGCGGCCTTATCCGTCCATCGCCGTCTGTCGTTCGGGCGACCTGCCCACCCCCACCCACCCTTCTCCTCATCCCTCAAGCAGGCGAGAAAGACAGGGGATTGGGTTGGGGACCCTTCACCCTCCGACCCCCCTTTCCTTTTCCAGGCAGCCCTGGGAGGTCGGGGTCCGGGTCGTTGCTTCCTTCCGTCCGTGGTGAAGGAAAGAGGTGTCGGGAGGGTCAGGTGGGGGGGGGGGGGGGGGGGGGGGGGGGGGGGGGGGGGTGTGGGAGGGGGGGGGGGGGGGGGGGGGGGGGGGGGGGGGGGGGGGGGGGGGGGGGGGGGGGGGGGGAAGGGGAAAGGGTGGGTTTGTCATTGGACTCCGACCGACGCGCATTGCTTTCTTGCCTTGCCTTGCCTTCCCCCTTCTTCTTCCTATCCCTTTCCTTCCCTGCTCCTCTCTCACCTCGCTCTCCTCCGGCTCTTGCTTGACTCTCTCATGGACCCTCCCCGTTCGGAACACGACCCACCTTGACGTTCACGTACGCACTCACCCACTCCCTACACTCACACTTTCTAAAAGAAAAGAGAGAGGAAGAGAGGACCGGGGAGAAGAGGCTCCGGACTGAGGTCGGCGTCGGCGTCGGCGCCCGACCCTTCTCGCCCGTTCCCCCCGCCCCCCCCAACCTGCCGATTTGCCTCGCGGGTCCGGTCAGTCCGCCGGCCGGTCACTTGGAAAGAAAGCGGTTGCACTCCTCCCTTAATCTCCCCCCCCCCCCCCTCCCTTTTCCCTTTCCCCCGTCCCTTCCCTCTCCTCCCTTCCTCGCTTGCTCCCTCTCATCCTCCGACCCTCCCTTTCTCCCTCACGCACGCCGTCAGACGACAGAAAGTTTGGTGTATCGTGTTTTTGAACCCGGAATCAAGAAGACCTCTCGCTGGGGAGCTTGACTTGTTCACGGACATTGCGGGCGGGCGGGTGGGTGGCGGGTCGGGTCGGACAGTTTCTCAGGAAGGGAGGAAAGGGGGGGGGGGGGGGGTTCGCTCTAGGCGTGGCGCACGCCCTACTCGTAGAGTACTCGGGGCGCGAAAACTCACTTGTCCGCGCACGGCGCCGTTCCCGGTCGTCTTTGAACCCCTCTTCCCTCGCCGGGGCCAAGTTGGCGACCATGCACCCCTTGAAGCGCTCCGAACCGAAAAGAAAGAAGGATCTGACGGACTCCGAGACCTTGAAGAGCTTCCATTTCAGCCCATTCCAGCGCGCTTGAGCATGATGTAAGGTGTGAGGCTGAATTCGATGGTCAAGGCCTTCGCATCGCCCGACCTGCGCGAGATCTCACAACGCCGTGCGGCGCGCCGGTTATGTCTTCAGCCTTGCACGTGCACCCCGACCGACACTCACGCCGGCAATCGATAAAAGGAGCAGGAAAAAAAGTGCTCGTAGCAATAGGCTTTTCTATTGGTGTCAAGGTCTCGGACCCTCAGGGTTGGCTTGGGGTTTCTCAACCTTCTCCGACGATGAGGGTCGACGGAAGAAGGAACCGGGACCTGCGTCGCGCGTGGACAGACCGATCGGACGCGGGCGATTTCCCTTCCTTCGGGAGGGTGCGGGTGGGACGACGCCTAAGGCGGGAGGCCACGCCCAGAGTTCGAAGTGTCTTTTGACCGACCTGGAGGAAGCAGGGGGCGCGCAGGAGGGCATGCCATGGCAGCGGGGGCCATCCGGACGACAGGCGGAGGGAGGAAGAAGGCACGGAGGTGGAGAAAGGAGAGAGGCTTCGGCCCCCCCCTTCAACCCTCCCTTTCCCCCGCGTCGGCGACGGCGTCGTCATCGTCGGCGTCGTCGCTCTCGATTCGGAAGCCTCCATGTCCGTCGTCGTCGCCCTCGGGCGTGCCCCTCTCCTCCCTCCGTCGACTGTCCTTGGCCGCCTGCTTGGCCTTGAGCCGCTTCAGGACCGCCTCAGCCGAGTTGAACATCCCCCCGGTCGGCGCCCCGCATGCAAAGCATTTCGGCGTCTTGGCGAACCGTTTGATCGCACAGGCGCCGTCGAAGAAGTGGCCGCAGCGGGTGACGACCGGTTCGGGGCCGAACGGTTGGCGACAGATGAGGCAGGCAAAGGGGATCTCGTCGTCGTCGTCGGACGAGCCCGGGGCGTCGCCGGCGAGTCGGGCGGCGGCGAGCGACGAGGCGTGCTGCTTATCGAGCTGCCAGCCAGACAGGTAGTCGCCCCGGTCGTGAAGGAACTTGCACGTGTCGCCAAAGCCGCACCAGCCGGTCTCTTCGAGGGGGGGAAAGGAGGAGAGATCAGTTAGACGCTCTCTTGACTCGACCTGCCGTAGTAACTAGCGAGAGCCGGAGGATATGGGAAGAGAAGGGGGGACGGAAGAGGGAACGCACCCTTGTAGTCCTTGCAGACGTCTGGCTGGTAGTCGATGACAGTGATCTGCCGGATGTTGCTGCTCGCCTTCTGCGGGCCAGCCTTCATCTTGTTGGAGACGGCCGAGTCGCGGGCCGGGGCAAGGTGTGAGCTGTAGGCGGCCGCGCCATGGTAGAGCCCATCCGAGGGAAGACCGTCGTTCAGCGCGGCCTGAGAGAGTAGAGGGTCGGTCAGTCCATCGACGACACAGGGAAGGAGGGCGATCGCAGAGCGGGTCGGTCGCTCAGGGAAAGAGAGAAAGGGAAGGGCAAAAGGACGTACGTCGACCAGCCTCTGGCGTTTCCGCTTCTCCTCGTCCTCGACGGCATCGGCATCCCAGTCGAGTCCGCCCGTGACAAAGTTGGTGTTGTTGGCTTTCGCCGAGCCGCTCGTCTGCCAGGTGACGCCGACGGCCGAGCTGTCGCCGGCGCCGTCAAACTCGTCATCGGCGGCAGCGTCGTCGTCGTCGTCGCCGTTGGCATACCGCGACTTGCGCTTGTGCGTGCCTTGGACGAGCGGGTTGAACGCCGTCTTCCTCGACGGCTTGAGGACGGCCGAGGTTGAGGCGGTCGACGACGGTCCGCCGACGGCGGCTGACGCGCTCGACGACGCTGCTGCTGCTGCTGCGGTCGTCGCCGTCGAGGAGGAGGAGGGCGAGGGCGAGCGCTGGC
Organism: Cystofilobasidium macerans; assembly: GCA_014825765.1. Lineage (NCBI taxonomy): Eukaryota > Fungi > Basidiomycota > Tremellomycetes > Cystofilobasidiales > Cystofilobasidiaceae > Cystofilobasidium > Cystofilobasidium macerans. The sequence continues at coordinate 225,461 of MVAP01000013.1, read as the reverse complement.
GGGCGGTGGGTCGAGGTCTAGCCTTCTTCTTGAAGAAAGGTACCGAGACCGCTGCTGCTTCCGTAGGCGGTGGTGACAGGTCGGCCATGGTTGTGAGGTGGGGTGGTGGTTCGGAGGAGCAGCGGAAGGCGAGGCAGAGGCTGAGTGATGGAGGCGGCGAGCTCTGCCTGCTGATCTGCATCGACCCTCTGCTACTGATTTCGGGGTCCGCCGTCGGTCTCCTCCTCCTCGCCTCCTTTTCTCCGTTGCACCCTCAACACGCTTCCCCGTCCGACAAAACCCACCATGTCTGCACCCACGTCCTCTGCCGCCTCGGTCCCCGACGCCGCTGTCACCTCGGCTGCCGCTTCCTCTTCTTCGGGGGGCAGCTTTCCTCCGGTCCGAGCGGCGACCGTCACCCGCGTCACGGGCGAGACCAACATCGTCTGCTCGATCGCGCTCGACGTCCGGCCAGGGGTCGACAACCAGACCATCTCGGTCGACACCGGCATCGGCTTCCTCGACCACGTCCGTCTTCTTTTCTCTCTGCACCCTTCTTTGCTGCTTTGCTGCTGCTGCAGCTGCCGCCGTTGCTAGCCTCCATCCCTCCGACGGAGACCGTCTCCTGACCCCACCCTCTCGCGCTGCCTACCTGACGCACGACCCACGCTTTGCCGTCTGGTTCCCGTCTCCCCTCCACTCACATTTCTTTGCCGTCTCCGGCTTTGCTTTCTCTTCTCCCTCGCCAGATGCTCCACGCCCTCGCCAAGCACGGCCGGCTCTCGCTTACGCTCCACTGCAAGGGCGACATCCACATCGACGACCACCACACGGCCGAGGACTGCGCGCTCGCCCTCGGCGAGGCCTTCAAGCTCGCCCTCGGCGAGCGCAGGGGCATCCGCCGCTACGGCACGGGTTTTGCTCCGCTCGACGAGGTGCGTGGATCCCGCTTCGTCCCTCTTTTTACCTGCTCGCTCGCGAAGACTGCATCTCTGTTCAACGTTCGGTCGCCATCCGTGGGCACACACGCGCCTCACGTACATGGACACACATCCCAATCCTCCTATCGTTTCTTACCTTTCTCCTTCGCCCGGCCGGCGCGCTGCCCTTCCCTTTTTGATGGGGCTCCCCGGCTCGCGCAAAGTGTGCTCGCCAGATTCTCGCAGGCTCCTCCCCCGGTTTCTCCTTCGACGTCGAGCGTCCTGCGGTTCCTGACGCTGACACTCTCCCCGTCCCTTCCTCCGAACTCTCCCGCTCCTCCATATCTGCTCTCGCTCCCGGATGCCCGCTTCCAACCCAGGCTCTCTCTCGCGCCGTCCTCGACATCTCGTCCCGGCCCTACTTCTGTGGCCACCTGCCCTTTACCCGCGAGAAGATTGGCGACCGTCCGTCCCCTTTTTTCCTGCCCCAACCCTGGGATCACCCTCCTGGACCTTTGTGCCCCCCTTCTCGGTGCCATTTTCTTCTCGCGTGCTCGCTTCGCGGTCTAGCTCTCCGCAGCCGTCTGATTGGAGCGCGCGAGAGAGGGGTCATACGCAGGAAGGACAGTGAACCCACCCTCTGACAGACGAGCTAACACGTTTTTTTTTTCTCTCTTCATCAACTTTCTCCCCACCTACCGCCGCGTTGGCCCGCCTTCTTCCCAAAAATGGTCCAGTGTCGACCGAGATGATCTCGCACGTCTTCGAGTCATTTGCCCAGGCCGCCGGCGTCACGCTCCACGTCGACTCGATCCGGGGCGTCAACAACCACCACATGTGCGTCCCCTCGTCGCTTCTCTCGCCCGTGAGGGCGTCGGCGGCCCGCCCGGGTGGGCTCGCACGCCGGTCCCCCACCCCCGACCTCTACCTCTTTAATTCTACCCCTTTTCGCCAATGAGATCTTTCCGATGGGGTTGCTGCGACTCACTAGGCTGACGCCTCCCCTTTACCTTTCCCCTTGCTTCACTTCCCAATCCTGCCCCTCCCTCCAACGGACAACGACACCGCGCACAGTGCCGAGGCGAGCTTCAAGGCGCTCGCGCTCGCAATCCGCGAGGCGATCGAGCGGACGGGGACGGACGACGTGCCTTCGACTAAGGGCGTGCTCGCCTAAAAGATCTCAATGGAGGCGAATGTATTTGCTTCATGCTGCCTTCGCTCGATGCGCTCGGAAGGAACGCGAGCGACGAAGGGCTGGCAGGGGCGCCTCTCCTTCCCTCCTCCCCCGCACGCACCCACCTACACCCCTTGAGCAGGCAGGAGGAAGGCGTTTGCGCCGTTGCTGACGGACCGTCAATTAGCTGTTCGCGCCGCCGTCGTCGTGGTCGTGGTCGTTGTCGGCTGTGCGCCCGCCTCCTCCTCGACCTCCTCGATCGTACTCGCGACCGTTCCACCGTGGTTGGTCGGCGGTCTCGAGCGCAGTCTCGGACCGACCCCATGGCCGGTCGGGTGTGGTCGAACAAGGGTTGGCGATAGGGGCAGCGACGGTCGGGACGACGGACGCATGATCGGAGGAGGAGGGGCAGGCTCAGCCCCGTGCCAAGCCGAGTCGGTCGACCGGACCGTCGACGCTCGGGCCGACTGCCAGCCGGTCCCGGACGACGCCTGGGCCGGGCTCCGGCTTCGGACCAGCGGCGACGGCGGCGGACGACGGGACGTAGGGGTTTCCACGGCGGATCTTGGGTGATCTTTGGGGGGCGGGACGGGCGGGCTAAGGGTCGCTGCTGGCCCGCCTCGTTCGAGACGGCCACCGCTGCTGGAGGCCCCGAAGCCAGGCGGGCGCAAGATGGATGGCGGCAGTAAAGGAGGAGGAGGAGGGGGAGGCGGATTGGGATTGGGAGGAGTTGACTTCGGCCGGCCGGGGACGTGAGAAACGCTGTGGCTGCTGGCCGCCCAGGTTGCCGGGAGGGCAGGAGGGGGAAGCTCGAACGACGGACGGCCGCCACCGCCAGTGGGGGCCGATGATCGGGAGGCTGCCTTGGCCGCCGTCTCCGCCAAGGGCTGATGAGCGCGGGCCGCTGCTTTCGGCGGGATTGGGGGCGGGGGCAATGGCGGTTGCGGGGGTAGGGGTGGCCCAGCAGATGTCGATTGTCTCGGTCGGAAACTGAGGGGCCGAATCGGATCGAGGTCGAAGACGGGCCGTGGCAGCGGGGTTGGGAGCGAGACCGATCCGCGAACCTCCTTCGTCGGGCTCGTGCCGGGCCAGCCGCTTCGGCCTTGGAAGGTCTTGCGGGTCGGTGATCGACCGCCGGGGAAGAAGGAGTGCGGCCGGGCGGCGGCAGGGGCGGAGGTGGGAACGACCGGTTTCGGGCCGAGCGGCTCTGGAAGAGTGATCTACGATGACAAGATGGTCAGATGATGAGAACCAGCCTTGCAGCCATCAGCCATCTTAGAGACTGACGGTCGACGGCCGCTTGGGATGAGCATCGAGTGCTGGATGAGGCGCCGGCCTACCAAAGCGACCGAGGCTCTGCAAGCCGCACGAGTCAGCAAAGGTGCGGCAGATCGTCAACGTCAGTGAGGTTCCGCACCTTGACCCGGCGATGTCGTTCGAAACCGTGAGGCCTAGGGGGCGATGCGGGGCGTTGCAGGTCGCCGTAGGTCGAGAGCGAGGGCTTTGCGGCATCTAGGGGGCGGCCGCTCCGCTTGTCCGGCGCTAGCCGAGGCGGACTGACGGGTGAGGGAGACAGGACGATCGAAGGCGCGGCCGAGCTTCCGTCGGACCTGCAAGGAAGGAGAACAGGAGCGTCAGAAGCTCGTCCTGCGTAGTATGATGGAAGACAGACTGACCAAGGCAGCACCATCGTACCCCGCTCCGCGCCTTCGAAAAAGTGATGGTCCTCGTCGTAGTGCCGCATGCGCGGGTAAACGTCGCTGGTCGCCGTCAAGAGCGGCTTGACGAGTCGCGCCTGCCTCTCAGAGAAGCCGGGAACGCTGAAGGCCGGGTACTTGGAGTCTCGCGCCTCCTGGTGGCCGGGCACGTCCGCAAACGTATCTCCCCTCGGAAGGCGCGGTCGCGCAGTTGGTGTCGGCGCCATGGCAGGGGGCGATTTTAGGTCGAATGAGGGCGGGTTGTGCTTGAACGGCTGTGGCGCCGCCTCGGAAGCGGCAGAGGGCCGCTGCCGCGAGCGCGGATCAGCCACGCCATCTGCGTACGATGTGCGAAGGTGATTGGGGCCGTGGCCTCGGGTAGGCGCTAGTGCCGGACGGAAAGCCGAGTTGTCAAAGGATGACTGCTCGGCTGCCTTGCCGGATGCCGCAGAGTACGGCCGGAAGTGCGCAGGTAGCTGGTGATCGACCGAAACGATGTCCGATGGACGGATCGGTCGACTCTTTGGCGGCGTCCGTGGCGACGGTCGGTAGCCTGGCGGTGGAGGTCGAGGGCTCGTTGTCCGAGCGAGTTCACTCTGCTCCCGTACCGGAGGAGGTGCGGCAATGATGACCGACATGTAGGGCGCCTTCACGGCTGAGTCGCTCCGAGAGAGTCTGGTGCTGGCCATGATTTCGGCGACAATCGCTCGGACCTTGGCGCGCTCCTGGTCCTCGAGACTGAGGTTTGGCTGGGGCACGGTGTTGGGTTCGACGGCAACCGCATGTGATGTGTGCGAGTGAACAGCTTTAAGAGAAGACGATGTCGCGAGTGACGGGCTGATTGGCGAGGCTGAAGTGCCAACTGCGAAGGCTGAAGTGGCTGCGAGCGATGCCGGCGCGATGGCGGGCAAAGGGCTTTTTGACACGGAGGGCGGGCGGGGGCCTTCCGGTGGCAGGACCGGCGTTGTCAAAGTCGGAGGCGCAGTCCCCGAGGGCACGGGCTTGGCGGCCATTGCTGGAGCGACCGCCGCAGGCGCCCAGCGGGAGAACTCGTCCAGAGCCTAGTGTTGTGCGAGAGGAAGATTGGTTCAACACGCCATTTCCGAGGCTGCCGGTAGTGAGACAGCAGACCAACTTCTTCGCGACCCTCGCGGCGACCGACGGCTCGCGCATCGCGGACCTTGATTGCCTCGGCGTACTTGCCGAGCCGCGTCCTCGCCTCCTTTTCGGCAGCCCGGATGCGAGCGAGCTCCTTCTCCTTGCTCTTGGACGCCCGCTTCCCCTCCTCAAGCGCCTTCTCGAGCCGTCTAACCTCAGCTTTGAGGTGGTCGGCTTGGGCGGTCGTGGCTGCAAGCGACGACGCTGCGATGCCCGAGTGAATGGCCGACGCCGCGAAGAGCGCCTGAGTTTCGCGCAGCTGGCTAACGAGCTGCTTGACCTGCGAGAGACGAGGAGCATGGGTCAGTTGACGCTCAGATCCCCTCGGCGTAGATAGGAACGACTCACGACACCTGCCTGCTCCTTCGCTTGTTCCTTGAACACTGATGTCTGCGCTTTCAGTGCGGCCTTCAGCTGGCGCTCCTGTTGCGCCAGTGTTCAGGCGTGTTACCTCAGCTGGCCTCAACGGGGGGATCCGCAATTGGACGACGCACCGGCTCAGCGGCGAGGTAGCGCTCGCGCAGCTTGTCGTTCCGCATCTTGGCCATGCCGGATCTGCAAGGAACAGCGACAAAGAGGAGTAAGTCTAGCTAACGTCGCCCGACGAATCGCGAGGGTTGCGCGCTGGCGATGACGGACAGGTGTCCGCTTTTGCCGGTTTTGATCGGCGGATACTGAAGGAGGCCTCCATTTAGCCTCGTCGCATCCGGTCCCCGGACGATGGCGCCGTCGTCATCGTCGCTACCCTCTTCCTCATCAGCCCTGCCGCCTGCCCGGATCCAAACCCCGTTCTCCCACCGGCTGCGTTCGATGCCCGAGTAGGATGCGACGGACGAGACGAGCTCCAAATCGCGCTCGAGCTGAGCGGAACTGCCCTCGACTAGATTCCGGTCGTGCTCGTCGGCGGCCATAGCAGAATGGTCGTTGGTCGGTGCGTCACGGTAACGAGGGTGCCAGCTCGCGGCTTCGCGATCAGCTGGGAAGGGGGCGTTAGCCGACGCACAGTGCCTGGAGGGTGGAATGGGCTTGTCGAGCGAAGCCAAGCCGTGGCCGGTGTCTGAGCTAAAGGAGGTGCTGAGAAAGTTCTCTAGAAACCGCGTGCTGGAGTGTGAGCAGCCGCGCCAGCCCAGATGAAGTTAGCCACAGGGAGTCACGAACACAGGAAGTGCCCGGCTGGGTCGCCAGGCCGGAGAGGCATTGAAGGAGAGCACGCACTCGTTGATTGTCGGCCGGAGCGGCAGCGTGCGCGGCTCAGGGTGCTGATCGCGACGCCGGCCTTGTTTGACTGCCAGCAAAGACATCAGGGGCGGGCTGATGGGGGGAGAAGGACGCTAAAGGAGAGTTGAGAGGACCGTGCCGGCTGCGCCCGATGCACCGCAGCTTTGACAGCTGCCGCAAGCTCGTCGGCCGGAGCAGGCGGCGTGTTGACTGACGGCCCGCCGCGAAGGACAAAGGGGTACGGTGAGGACCTGGAAGTGTCGAGCGCCGAGCCGAAGGCAACCTCCCGCATTCCGCCCTCGTCATCGCAGCGAGATATAACGTGCGACCTTGCGCTTTCTAGCGAGTCAGTCTGGATAGGACAAGCCGTTCCATCAGCTGTTGAGGTCGTTTTTGAGAGATGGCTGCGAGCGAGACAGGGGATTGGAGGCCGCGGGAGGAGGCGAGGACAGGGGTGCGAGCGAGAAAAACAAAAGGGGGCGGCGAGCCTGCGTTTCGGAGACGATCCTCGTATCGTCGCCCTCTCCCTTGCCTTACTACCTCCCTTCCTCCTTTTGACATTCTGCACGATGGCCGACGGCAAGCTCTTTGACGACCTCTTCAACGTCACCTCGGTCGACAAGGGCGGCAAGAAGTTTGACCGCGGTGAGTCTGCGGCCCGCGCCCCTTTGGGGTCGACGCGCAGAAGGACACCCTGCTCAAGGGAGCTGGAATGACCTGGCCAGGTGACGTTCATCCGGCTGGGCAACTCAGCTCTCCTGACTAGCAGCCGTGAACCTTAGTCATCGTCTCCGCTGGCCTTGCCTGATGCCCCGATATGCGGTCGACTGACTTCGTCAATTGGCCCAACCTGCCAGTGTCGCGGATCGAGGCGACCTCGCCGGCGCTCTCCATGTCGCTCACGCTCGACATCAACTCCGACATCTTCCCTTTGGTCCAGGGCGATCGCATCACCGTCTGCATCGCATCGTCACTGTTTGGTTCGGCGCCTGCCGCAGGCGGCATGGACGGCGAGGAGGAGGAGGGCGGCGTCGCCCGGCGCGAGGCCTGGCGCGGCGGCGACGAGGGCCTGGCGAGCGAGTTTGACTACGTCGTGTACGGCAAGGTACGTCTGAATTTCGCTCCCCTTCACTTGGGGCTCGTCATGGGATGCGACGCTGGCTGGGGTCAAGAGGGGTTCCCGTCAAAAGTTGGCCTACCGTACCACCGGACCCGATCAGCGTCTGGGCTGTCGGCCCGAAGTCGTTCCCCTGAGCAGGCGACTCTTTCAGGGAGAAGAGTCGGATCGCAGGCGTAGTGCGAATGACCGACCCAGTGTTGGGCGAAGCGATTGTGCAGGCAGGCAATATCGGCGCTTGGGTACACTCGCCAGGCGGCCGGCAATTCCTGGGCTAGGGTTGTCAGGAAGCGTCGCTGAAGCGGTGCACTGTGGTAGGAGGCCGTAGCATCTGCGATGGCGGCTCCTTCAATGACCGCAGCCTGTCCTCCATCGCTTGATGCTGGCAGGTTGCCTCCGGCACATCGTCGCCGCGTCGTTGCCATCACGTCAACCGGCCTCGCTCGGCTTCGGCAGTCGCGGGCGTCGTCACAAACGAGCTGTCTCGCGGCGCTCAGCAAGCTCAGTAGGCTGACCGCGTCCTATCAATCCGCCCCCTCGCAGTGCTACAAATACGAGGACGTGCCCGGGCCGGAAAAGGACGCAACCGTCTACATTTCCTTTGGCGGCCTGCTGATGGCCCTCCGGGGGAGCACACGCCACCTCGCCGAGATTGTCGTCGGCGAGAACGTCTACTGCCTGATACGGAAGTAGAGCTGGGTACGATGAAACTTCTTAGAAACGTCTCAAAGGGCCCGCACAGATAGTTCGCATCGTTCGCCGTAAAGGAAAGTAAAGGCGTTTTCATGATGAGGTACGTTGTCTCCCGCGAAGGGGTGCTTGATTCCCATCTTCGATGGCATTCAGATTGCACATCGAGTCGCTGTGTAACTGTTCCGGCCCGGCCTCTCAGCAGCCCTACCCATGCGTTCATGACTTGCATGACGTGGGAAAGCGATGCGCCGAGAGAAACGGGGCGAGTGAGCCCCTACCCAGCGGCCTGTAGAGGAATAGCGTCCGCAAGGCATCCAACTCGTGCGAGAATGACGCCATCCGATGCGATCTCAGTCGTACTGTTCTGCAAGATTAGTCTCAGCTCGGTTGGCGAAGGCCAGTCGCCGGTGAACCAGCTGAGAGTTGTCGTGCCGGCGCCCGTTGCGAGCTCGCACCGCACTCTAAACTCCTGGGAGTTGTGAGTGGATAATCCGGGCAGCGAAGAGATCCAGGTCACTTATCTACCAGAGTAGTCCGACGCGACGTGGACGACATCCAACGACAGGTCGTGCACCCCTTTCGGAAGGACAAGGGGGAGAGGTCGAGGGGTTGCTGCGCGCGTGCTTGCGGCCGCCGCCGCGCCAGCGCCTGCTGACCTTACCGTCGCTATCGAATCACGGCCGGCAAGCCATCGCACCCCTCCTTCTGACAAGATCCTCACTCGCATCAGTGTCCGAGATGCCCATACGCTCAGTCCGCCTCTCTACTATCTCTCTCCGCCGGGCCATCCAGCTCGCCCCACGGCAAGCGTCAGCATTCGGCTGGGCGACGCCCAGCTCTCCCCCGCTGCGCGCGACGACGCCGCCGCTCGTCAGCCCAGCAGCGGCGGACCGGCTTACGCCTCTGCCCGACGGGTTACGCGTCGCCTCGGGCTCGCAAGACGATATCCTCCCTCGCTCTTGGGGCCTTACCGTTGGTTCAGTCCGTGCTCCCGCAGTCGAGCGTCTCTGGCGCGAGCTGTTGCTCGACGGGCCTCCAAGCCACGGCATGACGCAGGCCGACCAGCTCAAGGACGGATGGGCCAGGGCTTGCGATGGCCCGAGTCCCTGGACGAGCCCCATTCCTCGAGGTAGCAGAAGGCTATCCGGTGGCTTCGGGCTCGCCTAGTGCGTTCAATCCGGGTGAATAGCTCCCAGTGTGTCAGACACGCTTGGCGTCTTTGTCATCACCATCAGTCGTGCGTTGAGACACCACTACATGGCTAGACGCCCCAGATCAGGGCCACATCAGAGTAAGTTCATATCCCGGGCTCAAAATTTCTCTTGATTCTTCGATGACCATCTGGGAAAGATCATCGTTGTCAAAATGACGTCCATCAGTGCACAGCGCTGTAGATATAGCGCTGAAACACACACACACACACCCTCCCGCTCAGCATGTGTTTCAGCGTGACTCTAGGGCATTGCGATCAGCTCACGACGATATTCATCGTCTTTGGATAACTCCGACCCGAGGTTCCCGGAAACAATAAAGGAGGAGATCAACCCTCAACGATGCTCATCAAGGTCTGTCTATCTTTGGCCTTCTACTCTGTGCTGTCTCTTCTGCCTCTGTGCGCACTGCTGACCGGTCCATCCCTTGCCTTCTTTGCTTGCATCCTCGCAGCCGTCGAGAGGTGACCTGTTGGCGAGGTGTGATGGCACGTGCAGTGTGATGTGGCCGTGTGGACAGGCTAGGCCTGTCGGATGCGATGATGCTATGTACCCATCTGGTCTTACTTGTCTTGTCTGGCCATGCGAAAGACGACGATGCTGCCCGCCTCCTGGTCTGCCCTGCCCTGCGCCCGAGGGAGAATGCTATGTACCCATCCGATCTTGCTTGTGCCTTGTCTGGCCATGCGAAAGACGACGATGCTGCCCGCCTCTTGGCCTGCCCGGCGCCCGAGCGAGAGAGGGCCGACGATGTCCCGCTGCGCGCCCTGCGGCGCGATGATGCACAGCTTGGCATGATTGCCTCAGTTCTTGTCTTTGGTTCTTTAGTCAGTGCTTCGTGAATGTAGCTCTGTCTCCTAGGCTAGGTCCGTTCGCTTGTTCGCGCCTCGCCTTGCATCTTTCTCACTTTCGCCCATATCATAATTGCCTGTGACAACTGGAGCTTTTCCAGCGAGCCCGCGATCAGCGAAGAGATGATACCTTCAGAGACCGTCACTCCGCATGCCGCGCGTCAGGACGGCGAGCATGCCCTCAATTCGCTCTTGGCGGTCCTTCAGCTCGCGTAAATCCCGAAGCAGGTCCTCGCTTGCACCTTGAGCAGTGCTCGATTCCGAAGCCGGCACCGAGTGACTAAAGAGCCTGGCGAGCGGACTCTTGAGGCCAGTTGCGCTGTCGGTGGCAACTGGGCGCTTGACGTCGACCGCTGCCTGTTTGCCAGCCGCCTTGGCCGACGACGACTGTTGGGTCGACGCCCAACCTCCGTCGCCGCTAACTTCAGCCTCGAGCTCCTCGGATCGGGCGAGGACGTCAGTAGTCGGGACGTCGCTCCGCCAGGCGTCGGGCTGCCGCGAGAGCGCCGCCGGTTCGGGTCCATCTGCGAAGAGGGCGTCGACCCAGTCGTCGCCGACGCCGAAGGCACTGCAGTACGGGCGCAAAGTGGTCAACCCAGGCAAAGGCTAGGAAGGCTGAAGGGCCCCGGGGGGGGGGGGGGGGGCACTCGAACACGTTGCCGACAAACGAGCCCGCTTGCACGTGCAATAACTTTGAATTGAAACGACTGCTCGTCCAACGCTCCCAGCCGCTGATGACGAGCAGGAGCGGCCAAGTCTAATCGCGTAGCCATACTCTGGGTGTCAGTAAGTGAGGTTATCGATATGCAGGCAGAGGACTCCAGCGTAAGACGTACCGTCAGGCAGATTAAGACCTTTGCGACCAGATGAAAGTGCTTCGGACTGGCAAAGAACGAGAGCGGCCAGAGGATGACGACTGCGAGGATGTTGATTGGGACGATGAATGAGAAAATGGCGTCCGACTTGACACCGCCGACCGTCGTGATCGCCTGCTGGAAGAGCTGTTCCTCCTGGTGATCCGTCGGTGCCGTGCGAAAAAGGTCAGGCTACGAGGCAAGGGCCGAAAGGCGATGGAGAGGGGACGAACGCGAGCAGAGGCTGAAATGCGTGCGTAGCGGTCGCTGAGGATTGAGATGAGGACTAAGGCGAGGCGAGCGGTTAAGGGTCAGGCGACCGCGCATCAAGCCTTTCGATTTAACAGGCGCAACCGAGCCGACACACTTGTGACTAAGAGTGTGTTTGACAGCGCAGCGTACGAAATCTGGTGAGGGTGTTCAGTCGGCCGGCCGTTAGTTCGATGCAGGGCTTTAGGTTCAACATTTACTCACCAAGAGCAAAGGCCCGAGAACCGGATTGAAAGAGGCCGAATTCTGGAATGACAGGTAAGACGAGCCAAACCTGGAGGGCAATTCCAAGGGGGTAAGGTGAGCACCGTCGCTCGACTGCGCAGTCTGATTTGATACGCGAGGTCGCACCAGATCTGAGCCATCAGCCAGGCAATGCTCTGCGGGTGACACAGTGATCAGCGTCAGCGACCTGAATACACGCAAAGATGCCCAGATAGCCGGGACATACCTTTTTGGACCACGTCTCTTGGCCGAGGACGGCGAGGGCAAACCAAATGCCGGTGAAACAGAGCACAGCCAAGGCCATGAACTTGAAGAACTCGGCAATCATCACTTTGAGCGCGATGATGACGACATTCTGCGAAGCGACAGACCGGCAAGGGTTGGACAATTGTCAGATTTTGGCTACGGACGCGCGAGGGACGAGGACCGACCCCCTTGAGGACGGTAAAGGACAGCCGCGGGAAGAGAATCGCCGCCCCGCAGGCAAGAATGTCAAACGCGAGGTCCGAGAGAGCCGAGTTGCCGGACCAAAGACCGTGCGTCCGGAGACCAAGGTAGGAGAAAAAGACAGCCAGGAAGGCCAAATCAAAGCCTACAACGAAGAGCGGGGTCGTCAGATGGGGCTCACGGCTGGCTGTCCAGCCGACGAGACGCACCGTTGTAAAGCGACTGGGTGTAGAAGACGACCCCGTGCTCCCTGATCGCAGCGAACTATCCGGAAAAGGAGAAGGGATAAGTCAGTAGGGCTGTCAGGGACGTTAAAGCCGCAGCGATGCGCACCTCATCCAGTGCAAAGCCGAGGGCAATGATGATGAAGCCAATCTCGGACCAGGCCATCTCGTCACGCTGCTTGTTCTGGACGCCTGCGATGATGTGAGCGTCGGATTGTCAGCCGAGCGTCGTGTCGATGCTTCTGGCGAGGGGACAAACAGAGTACAAAGGAGCCGATGATGAGCGCAAAGCTGTCGCAAAAGGTGGTCAAAGTAGATTAGTCGAGCTGCTGATACTCGCTTAAAGGCCGAGCTTGGTTCGCACTTGACGATCTCGATCACCTCACGCCACTTTGGCACCCGGAGCCGGTCAGTGCCTAGCCAGCCGCCCGTCTCCCTCGCCTGGCGCGCATCGAACCGCCAGACGGACCGCCCCGCACGATTGCGCACGGTCTTGCTCGCATACGAATCGGGTAAGATTGCTCGCTGCTGGCTTGCCGAGCCGCCGATCGTAGTCGGATTCGACGAGACGTAGAGGATCTGGCCCGAGTGTACGAGGGCGATCGCCCGCTGGAGAAGGGGTGTCGAGAGGAAGCGCTTGGAGAGTGAAAGGATGGCGATCTGGTCCGGAGCAGGCGACGTGGGAGAGAGGTTGTCAGCGGCATTATCTTGAGTAAACTCTTCTTTGCTGAAACGGCCCACACCTCAAGCGTCGATCGCCTTCCCTCCTCGAGGTCGTCCACGTCCTTGGTTCGGAGGAGCTCGGCAGGCGCCTGCCAAGGATGCCGTGTGCGATCAGCAATGCGCTGAATAGATGGGCAAAGGAGGTGCTATGGCAAAGACTCACGCCCTGGAAGGCGTCCCACTCGGCGACTAGCGTGCCGACGAGTGCAACGTCGTCAGCTGCGAAGAGCCGGAGAAGCTTCATCGCCAGCAGCTCGGCGAAATCTAGCTCGACAACAAGTGAAGCAGAGGGGAGCAAGCAGGTCAGAGGCGATGGCCGGTACCCTAGGGCGGGAAGAGCAGTACCCGCGAGGAAGGAGGCACGTACCGGCCCGCGTTGCCTGGAGAGACGAGTAGCTCAGATCGGTCTCGGCCAAACGTGAGAAGTACATTCGGTTGACGAGCAGCGCGTGGACTAGCTAACATCTTTGTCAGCAGCTGGGAAGGTCGGGCGAGAGTGTATATCGATAAAGCGACGCACGGATAGCTGGGCTGAGGGGGTTTGACAGGCTAGCCACGAGCGGCCGGGTGAGCGTGAAGCTGACATCTGGCGCCTGAAGCTGCTCCCAGCTCAGAGTCGTGTCGATGTTGGTCTACGGCAGCAAAGCTTGGTCAGCCGACTTAGACTCGCCACCCGTCTACTCAACTCCATCAGCCAGGAGAGCCGCACCTTGAGCAGGTGGCGGACGTGATGGACTAGGGCAAACACGTCGACCGGGCGCTCACTGCCCCCGCTGTCCGTCGGCACCGTTGGAAGGAGAGGCGCCCGCTCAGGGTCATCCCGGTCGTTCCGTCTACGAGCACTACTGCTGCTACTGCTGTTGCGCTTGGTCTTCGCCATCTCAACTATCTGTGCGGTCAAAGAGGGGACGACAGGGCGGCTCGCGGGCCGAGGCCCCCCCCTGGCGTCCTGCTGCGCGCGATCGACGAAACCGCATCGTGCATGAATGCGCGCGCGCCGCCTCCCTCGTCCTACTCCTGCCGCACCTCCTCCTCTCGTCTCGTCACGCTCGCGCCCTCTATTCAATCTAGCAGCAGCCCTCCGAGCGCCAGCAGATCAATCTCGCCGCTATCTCGCTCTTCCATTTGGCACAGCTGGAGAACGACGCCTCTCGCTCCTTCCGCTCTCCGCTCCGCACCGGAGCCGCGCCCGGCCGGCCATGGACCCAACCCACCAGTTCATCAGCGACGCGGCCCTGCGATTGATGGGCATCTCGGATCGGACGCTCGTTGACTACATCCAAGCTATTGGTACGTTGCCTGCCTTATTCGAAACGGTTTGCTTCGGGATCGTGCTGCGAGAATCGTTGCCGCGACCCCTCAGCTGACCGCCCTGCACCTCACTGCGCCTCAAACCAGCCAAGACGAGCAAGTCGACGTCCAAGCTCGAGCAGGCTCTGCTCGATGTCGGCCTTCCTTCATCAGCCGAGACCAAGGCGTTTGCATCAGACTTGTTCGCGCGCGTCGGCCGGTCGGCGCCCTCGACGTCGTCGTCTTCCAAGAAGGCCGCCGGCGCGAGCGCGAGCTCGACAGGTGCCGGCTCGGACCGCAAGTATGGCCTCCTGCTCGAGGAGGAGGTTGTCAGCGGCGGTGGACTCGCGGACGAGGACCGTCGTAAGCGCAAAGAGGCCAAGGCAGCTCGTCGGCGAGAGAAGGAGCTCGCCAAGGCTGGTCCATCATCCGCCTCCTCAGCCTCGCGGCAACCAGGCCGGGACAACGGAGACGTTGGCGCTGACGATCGCTCTGGCCCGAGCGGGAGCCAAAGGCGACCGCGTCGGACCCGGAAGCGTGAAGATGAGGGCGATGCGGCGGGCGCCTGGGAGTCGGACGAGGAGGACCGGGCTTGGAAGCGTGCGCGAGAGGACGAGGAGCACGCGGCTGCGGCCGCTGCCGCTGCGACCCCTCCGCCCGAAGAGACCGAGGAGGAGCGACTCGAGCGCGAGCGGCTCGAAGATCTCGCCGAACGAGATGCATTTGCGGCTCGGATTCGCGACAAGGATAAGGACAAGACAAAAAAGCTTGTCGCCGACAAATCGTCGGCCGCGGCCGACAGCGAGGTTGCCCAGCGACTGTCGCTCGCCGACGATCGCGAGGCCCGGGCGGCGGCGCTGCCTGGTCTGCGTGACCGGGCGCGGCAGGAGTACCTGACGAAGCGCGAGGCCCAGCAGATGGACCTCCTCCGGCTCGAGATTGTCGACGAGGAGAACCTCTTCCACGGGATGAAGATGACGGCGCGCGAGGAGCGCGAGCTTGCGCGCAAGAAGGAGCTCTTGCGCATCATGGAGGAGCGCCAGCGGATCGACGACGGCACCGACGGCTACCAGATGCCCGACGATTACATCACCGAGCAGGGCAAGCTCGACGCCGAGAAGAAGCGCAATGTCCTTTACAAGCGCTACGAGGAGGCCGGCCGGGCTAAGACGGGCTCGCTCGTTGACCGCAAGGACGAGAAGGAGAAGTTTATGACCGATATCGATCAGTGGGAGCGCCGGCAGACCGAGGCGAGCTCCTTCAAGACGGGCGCGCTTGACAAGGTCGTCGTCGAGGAGCAATACGACTTTGTGGGTCTCTCTTTTGCTCGTCAACAGTCCCGGACGCTGTGCTGAGCTTCTGTCCTTTCGCAGGTCTTTGATGAGAGCCAACAGATCAAATGGCTGAGCGACGGCGCGATGAAGGACCCCGGCGCGGTAGGCATGACGGCCAAAGAGAAGGCGCTCCAGGACGCCATCTCGGAGGCGCAGACAAAGGGTGTGTCGACGCAGCGCCCGATCTTGGCTGTGAGACATCCTTCGCTAACCCTTCTGCATCGTTCGGTCTACAGCCGACAAAATTGCTGCCGTCCGCAAGTCGTTGCCGATCTTTGGCTTCCGCGAAGAGCTCCTCCAGGCGATTGCCGACCACCAAGTGCTGATCGTGACAGCTGAGACGGGCTCAGGCAAGACGACGCAGCTGCCGCAGTACCTTCACGAGGGCGGCTACACTAAAAACGGCATGAAGATTGCGTGCACGCAGCCCCGGCGCGTTGCCGCCATGTCGGTCGCGGCCCGCGTCGCCGAGGAGGTCGGCTGCCGGATTGGGGCCGAGGTCGGCTACTCCATTCGCTTCGAGGACGCGACGAGCGACAAGACGGTCCTCCACTACATGACGGACGGTATGCTGCTCCGGCTCTTTCTCGCCGATCCCTCGCTGAGCGAGTACTCGGCCATCATCATCGACGAGGCGCATGAACGCACGCTTAGCACCGATATCCTCTTTGGCCTCGTCAAGGTGCGTCAGGCTCCAGTGCCTCCCGCCGTCGGGTCTTGGCCTCGCTGATCGGGTCCCCCCGCCCACCGCTACCGCAGGACATTGCTCGCTTCCGACCTGAGTTGAAGCTGCTCATCTCAAGCGCGACGCTCGACGCCAAGAAGTTTGCCGAATACTTTGACGACGCGCCCGTATTTGAAGGTGAGCCTGTTCTCCGCATAGCGGCCCTTTGTCAAGTGCTGATCCTTCCCCGAATCCCCCCCCCCCCCCTCCCTCCCTTGTTAGTCCCCGGCCGTCGCTTTCCCGTCGAGATCCGCTACACGGCTCAGCCAGAAGCCAATTACCTGCACGCCGCCATCACGACTGTCTTCCAGATCCACGTCACCGCGCCGAAGGGCGACATTCTCGTCTTCTTCACTGTGCGTCACACTGCAACCCTGCAACCCGGCGTTCATCATTGCCAATCAAGATTGACACCCTCCCCCCACCTGTCGGTCCTCGCTCCTCCGCACCCCTTCAGGGTCAAGATGAGATTGAGGCCGCCGCCGAGAATATCACCGAGACGAGTCGGGCGCTTGGCGACAAAGTGCCCGAGCTTATTGTCGCGCCCATCTACGCCAATTTGCCGGCCGACATGCAGGCCAAAATCTTCGAGCCGACGCCCGAGGGCTCACGCAAGGTCGTCCTCGCGACCAACATTGCCGAGACGTCGATTACGATTGAGGGCGTTGTATATGTCATCGACCCAGGCTTTGTCAAGCAGAATTCGTATAACCCAAAAACGGGCATGGAATCGCTCATGGTCGTACCGGTGCGTGTTGCATGGTGTTCCTCTCTGTGCAGCAGCATGCTGACCTGACCAACCCGTCCTCCAACCTAGTGCTCGCGAGCCGCCGCCAACCAGCGAGCTGGCCGCGCCGGTCGCGTCGGTCCCGGCCAGTGTTTCCGGCTTTTCACCAAGTGGGCGTTCAACAACGAGCTCGAGGCCAACACGGTGCCCGAGATCCAGCGGACGAATCTTTGCGCCGTTGTCCTCCTGCTCAAGTCGCTCGGCATCAACGACCTCCTCGGCTTTGACTTTCTCGACCCGCCCGCGGCAGAAACGCTCATGAAAAGCATTGAGCAGCTTTACGCCCTCGGCGCCATCAACCACACGGGCGAGCTCACGCGCATGGGCCGGCGGATGGCCGAGTTCCCAGTCGATCCGCAGCTGGCCAAGGCCGTCATCTCGAGCGAAAAATTTCACTGCACGGACGAGGTGCGTCAGATCCTGGTTGGTGCCTGCTCTTGCTCCAAAGCTAAGGATCCCCTTCTTCTTGCACCAGGTGCTCTCCATCATCTCGATGCTCCAAGAGTCGAGCTCACTCCTCTACCGGCCGAAGGACAAAAAGGTCCATGCCGACGCCGCCCACAAGAACTTTATCAAGCCCGGCGGCGACCACTTTACGCTGCTGAACATCTGGGACACGTGGCGCGACACCGACTATTCGCAGCAATGGTGCTTCGAGGTGCGCAACTTCTTCCTCCTGTCTTTTCTGCTGCCTGTCGACTGCTGACTCGGAATCTGCGAGCCTCTTTAGAACTACGTCCAGTACAAGTGTCTGACACGAGTGCGCGACGTTCGCGATCAGCTGGCGGCCCTGTGCGAGCGTGTTGAGGTTGTCATCGAATCGAACCCCAACTCGAGCGACATCGTCCCCGTCCAGAAGGCGCTAACCGCCGGCTACTTCCAGAATACGGTGCGCGTTGGCTGCCGCTTGGGCCGCCTCACTCCTGCTGATGACTCCCGTCTCTCTCCATCTCTCTTATGTTCAGGCTCGGCTGCACAAAGACGGCGGCTACCGGACGACCAAGAACAGTCGGTCCTCGCCCTCATTGCTTCGATCCAAGGGTCCGATAGCTGACAGGCCTCATCTCCGCACCTTCGCAGACTCGGCCATCCACATCCACCCTTCTTCGTCAATGTTCAAATCGCAACCGCCGCCGCGATTCATCCTCTACTACGAGCTCGTGCTCACGAGCAAGGAATTCGCCCGCCAGGTCATGGAAATCAAGAAGGTGCGGTTAGCCTGCGCCTTAACGAGATGTAGCCAACCGACCCTGACCGCGCTGTCCAACCTTGTCCCGCAGGAGTGGCTGCTCGAAGCTGCCAGCCACTACTTCTCGGCGCAGGATCTCGACGACTTTGCTAAGGAGAGCCGCAAGATGCCCAACCAGAAGGCGATCACGCGCGGCGCGGGGGCGTAGAGTTCGATCTGATGGAGTTCTCCAGAGTCGTCCCCCGTTTACGGGTACATGAGCTGCATCTTTCGGTGGCATTCGCATTGCACCGAGCCGCTGTCAAGTTGGGGCAAGCTGAGTCTTTAGCTGCCCTGACTGCGAATGCCTGCCTCGGAAACTAAGATGTGCGGTGCGGACGGACATCAACGGACGTCGGTAAACGGGTTTGGCTTCCGAAAGGCATCCATCCAATGCAAGTATGACATCGTTCGGTCCAGATCAGTCGTAGGAGTCGGCAAGAATCGGCCTCAGCCCGGTCTCAAGAGTCGGTCGCCGGCGAGTGAGCCGAAGGTTGTGTCGCATGCTCGTCCGCGCCGCACGCGCGAGCGAAGGTCAAAGGCGGCTGCGCGCGTGCGCTCCGCCGCCGCCCGCCTGTTTCCCCTTCGCCCGCCGCCTTCGCTAGTCAACATCTCCCAGCCTCCAGTTCCCGGCCCTGCTTAGAGAGATGAACTGGTCTCCGAAGCCGTCGCTACCCCACTCGTCGTCATATCGGTCGCCCTCCCCGCTGCCTTCGGCCCATAACGGTAGTGGTGGCGGTCGGTCGAGCGACGACGATGGCCTTCTCGCTCAGCTTGACGCCGTTGCGCCCCTTCGGTCATTTGATGGTCCGCCCCGCCCGCCCTTACCATCGGGCTCGTGTTCCTGGCATTCAAGGAAACTGACGCGCCTCTTGATGGTACGCGATCGAGGCTAGCTTTCCCGAAGGTCCAGTCGACGTACACGTCCAAGTCGACCCGCGGCGGCTTCATCACCGCCGCCGTCTGCTGGACCATCTTCCTCCTCGTCCTTAATGACCTGGGCGAGTATCTCTACGGCGATCTGCGCGAGACGTTTCACGTTGATCGCGCTGTCGCCAAGGAGATGCAGCTCAACGTCGATCTAGTGCGTAAACAAGCCGGAGCTGACAGGCGGATGTGAGCGAGCGAGCTGACCCCCGGGCCTGCCTCCGGCGCTGCCGCGGGCCTTCAGACGGTCGCAATGCCCTGTCACTGTAAGCTCCAGCCTTACGAGCCTAAGTCGACAGCAGGCCTTATCTGATTGCGTGCCGACTGTTCAGATCTCTCGGTCGACCTCCGTGATGCCGTCGGTGACCGGGTTTACCTGACCGATTCACTCCAGAAGGACGGCGTGCGTCGGCCTTGCCCGATTGTCGCTCCCGCCCAGTCACTCCAAGCCACTGACCTCGCCCACTTTTTGGCCCGCGCTCGCCCCTGCACAGACAACCTTTGATCCGGCCCGAACCTCCGACTTCACTGACACGACGACGCGCTCGTCGGCGTCAGACATCATTGCGCTCTCGCAGAAGCGGTCCGGCCTGCGCTCGCTCTTCTCCTTCTCGTCGCCATTCGGCCGCCAGCGCAAGCACGCTGCCTATCGCAAGACGGCCAACATCATCGACGATGGCCCGGCGTGTCGCATCTATGGCTCACTTGAGGTCAAGAAAGTGACGGGCAACCTGCACGTCACCACCCTTGGCCACGGCTACATGAGCTGGGAGCATACCGACCACGCCCGTGCGTCCCGGACGCCGATGACAGCAGGTGCCAAATCTTGCGCCCGGAGCTGATCCTGTCGTGCATCGCCCTCGCCGCCAGTCATGAACCTCTCGCACATCGTTCACGAATGGTCGTTCGGCGACTTCTACCCGTCGATCGCTCAGCCGCTCGACATGTCGGTCGAGATTGCGCGAACGCCGTTCACAATAATGCAGTATTTCCTCCTCGTCGTCCCAACGACGTACGTCTCAAGCTCAGGCAAGCGGCTCGAGACCAACCAATACTCGGTCACCGACTACAAGCGCGAGGTCGACCACGGCAAGGGCGTACCCGGTGCGTGGCGCAACGGTGGCCTCGAAGCCCCCTGTCCTTCTTTCTAACTGACAAGCTCGTCTTTGCAGGCATCTTCTTCAAGTACGACATCGAGCCGATCCACCTGACGCTCCAGGAGCGAACAACCTCGTTCTACCACTTTCTCATCCGGCTCATCGGCGTTGTCGGCGGCGTCTGGACTTGCACCGGCTTTGGCCTGCGCACGATTGCCCGGCTTGAGCGCGAGGTTCAAAAGCAGAAGAAGGGCAAGGGCCGCGCGCGAGAAGGAAGCGTAGGAGGCTTCCTCGGATCGTCGTAATCTGAATGTAGGATAGCAAACGAATGCACATCTAGAGCTCGTGCACGCTGTTCCACGGCCCCTTGGCGGATGAAAGGCGGACTCTCGCCAGCGGGTCGAGAAGGATCGTCGGCGAGAGGCCGAGTGCAAGAGGACGAACATAGCCTCCGCTCCTGACAGCGGTTTCCTTCGTCTTTGATGGCACTGTTTTGAGAGTCAGGGTCATGCCCACTTTGGTGGACTTTGCGGGCGGTTTGACGGGCGCCTTGGCAACGGCCTTAGCAGCGATTTTCGTCGTCTTTGATGTCGTCGTCTTTGGTGTCGTTGTCTTTGATGTCGTCGTCTTCGATGAATCTGGCAATTGTGATTGGCTCCGTTGGGCGGTGACAGAGAAACTCTTCGTGTCGTTGTCTGGGCGGCCGAGCGCGATCTGGTGACGATAAATATTGAAAGGAGGCTCGTCAGTGAGCGCAAACGGGCCACAAAGTTGCTATGGGGACGCGCGTTAAGGACCCGGTCCCAAGGGATGACAGGCTCCGTCGCGGCTTTCACCAGAGGGCTTTGACCTGCAGCATTGGTGAAGAGAACCGTTCGAAAGCCGCTGACAGGGTAGAGGCGAGGTCATATCGAGTTTAGTCTCTGTGCTCGATGACCGACACCTGACGACGCACTGTGACCTGAGTTGCAATAGGGGCGTGATGTAGTCCGCGTCGTCGGTGCTAAAGGCGGACGACGCTTCAGTCAGCCTCATCAACTCTGGCGGCGGAGTAGACAGCTTAGTTCGATCGTACATGATGCAGACGGTGACTGAGGATGGGTCGACAGTGAATCGCGCAAGCTGCTGCAGATCACGCGCGATGCGGTCGTCGACGACTCTTTGGAAGGGAGTGTTCGTCAGTCTTTTTGTGCCGCGAGAAGGCGCGGAGGGACACGACTGACTGTTTGCGGCCACCATGTGGACAAAAGATGAGGCTGATGCCGGCCTGATGCTGGGCCGGCGTCATAATGTCCAAACCGCTGTATAGTCTTGTATCGTCAAGCTCACCGTACGATGCCGTCAACCGTCGGAAAACGCTCTGAAGCTTCTTGGGGTCAATCGCCTTCGCTGTGCCGATATTCTCTGCGCTCTCGATCAATGCGTGCGGAGCACAACAAAGCAGAACAGTCAGCCCTTGCAAGGATAAGCATCTAACGAAGGAGCCGCACCGTGGTCCCAGTAAATTAGCACCCGTCGGTGATGAGGAGCTTCGAAGGAGGTATTCAGCCCAAAATCCTTCTGCAAAGGTTCTTGCAGTATTGTTGCCTGCGCTGGGAACTTCTGCGATAGCTCTTGCGGTAAGGACGTTTGAGGGCGCGCGGGGGCCGGCCGTTCCGAGACGGTCTCTGCCGGTAAGAGCCGCAGTGACGACTGCTCGTCTGAAGCAGCAGAGGTAACTGCTGCATTTACCGCCTTCTTCCGCTCCTCGTCTGGTAGCAGGGATGTATCGGAACCCCTTGCGATATTTGTATATGTGTCGGCCGTCTGATACGGCGGCGACTCGGCCAAATCCGAAAAATTATGTGAGGAGGTATCTTGCTTCGGGCTGAGGGCTGACTCTTGTCCAAGCGACGACAGGTCACTCGGCTCAAGATTGGACCGCGAAGCGTCCCGCTCGGTCTCGAGAACGGTCGTTGCGTCGGCACAGTCCGCTAGCGAGGGTGATGAGTCACCGAATGCTGTAGTTCCATCTGAAGCGGAAGATGCGGCGGCTGAGTGCGGCTCGCGTGGTCGAGGATCCATCGGAGGACCGCTCGCCTGCAAATACCGAACGGATAGAGAGCATCAGTCTCAAAGGCGTCGGCATGCGACGAGCGCGATGCAGCTCGAAGGCTCACCTGCGAACGCAACCTCAGCACCTGAGCCTCGAGGGCCCGTCGTTCGGCATCGAGCGCAATGAGCTCCCTAGCGACCGTCTCCCAAAGGGGATCTTGACCAGAGGGATCTGAATCAATCGGTTGAAGGCTCTGCCAATCTCCAGACTCGGTGTCGGCCCGAGCGGAGCCACCGGAGCGAGGCGAAGCGGTAGCGACGACGCTTGACCGATTGCAGGCGGGCGAGGAAGCCTCAAAACCTCCCACCCGAAACAGGCTTGCGGAAGCTCGCCGGAGAGCCTGAGCGAGGGACGCCATGCGGAACTCAGCCGCGTCTCCCAAATGGTACACTCTCGTGCACTACAAGATCGAGCAACCGAGGGCCGTCGGGGAGGAAACGGTTGGGAGAAGGGGAGAGACGGGGCAGGGCGCGCAGCCGCCCGACAAGCAGCCCGAAGCACGGCAGCACGCTCGGCTTCCCTACCAAACCCCAGTCCGGCCCGCGACCTCATCAACGCGACCTTCTTGCCTATCGCTCCGAGGTCTTCCTCTTGGATGAGCTGGACTCAACGGCTAGCTGCAAGATGGGCAACCCCGACGACGACCTGCTTGCCCGCTTCGCCGCGCTGAAAGGCGTCCCCGATAGAGCTGTAGTACCGCCCGTCTCAGCGGACCTCACTGTTACCTCGGGCAAGCTTGATGATGACGCGGATGTGAGTGTCCCTCCAGCTCAAGAGTGGCAAGTATCCTCTAATCAGTTCTTCTTATCATCCGCAGGTCGAAGCGTTCCTCGCTGCGTTTGAGGCGGCCGGCGGAGGCGACGGAGATGGCGAGCCGCTGGACTACCTCGCTGCGTCTCCCCCTCCATCCAGTATCTCCCTCCAGGCCGAAGTCGCCATGATCCTAACTGAGACACAAGGTTTGATCGACCCTCCATCGCCATCTGTTGCCGACGAACCCGCCAGCAAACTTGGGTCGCAGCAGGAAGACCAGGATACTAGCGACGCCGCCGAGGACTCGCACCTGGACGAGGGCCAGGTTCTGCAACAGGCCCTGGACTCCGCGGCGGTAGAAGCGGCGCAGGATCTGGACGAAGCTGCGATCGGCATACAGTCAACTGAAGCGCAGGAACGACAGGACCTGAAGGCATCGCCGGCCTCGGTCGCATCGCTCCTGGCCGCTCTCTCAACGCCCTCGACCCTGCCATTACAACTGGACCTTGAAGCGGGGATCGAAGATCCCACGTTTGCCCGCTTATTGAGCCTCAAGCCGTCTTTGGAGATACCAAAGGACAAGGCGGCGGTCGCAGGTCCCAAGGGCGCCACGCCGAAGCCGCTCGACATAGCCGGCTGGCGGGCGGCTCGAGATGACGCGGTCGAGAGCTGGTGCGGTGCGTCGACGGAGCGAGCTCGTTTGTTTTACGCACGCGATGGATGCGCTCTGATGCCCCAACCTCAACTTATTCCCTTTTGGCTGGATACCCTGGGCAGCCATCTGCTCGTCAGACGCCGAGCTCCTTTGCCCCGGCTGCGACGGTGACCTTTACTGCGTAGCCTGCTTCCGTGAGGGCCACGAGGGCGAGTCAAGCGAGGAAATGCGGCGCCATCGGCCGCGCAAGTACGTCTGGCAGGGTTCAGCCGGCGCGAAATGATGCTCCCGCGTCGCGCGCTCTTTCAAGGCGCTGCTGGGCTAACCCGCACCAGGGCATCTTTCACATCCTGGTCCTTCGTCGTCGACGACTGGTCTTGGTCGCCATTGGTCACCTATGCATGTATGTGCAGACTGTCAGGTCCGATCCCGCGCAAGTCGCCGAGAGCGGGGCGGTTGACTGCGCGTCGCCTGCTGTAGAGCGGGCGGCAGGCAGGTCACGTGCGCACCGCTCCGGGCGCGCACGTCGAGTGCAGACGCGCGCCGCGCGGGAGATTTGCCCCGAGGGCTTCTGCTTCCAAAGCCTGCTCGACACCATCCGACGTCGACCGCCCAGCTGTCCACCGTGGCCCAACCGAGCTGGGCTGTCCTATTGTTACTTGCTGGTGCGTACTCTTCCTTGCTCCACTCTACCCCTGCTCCGTCCATCATCCTCTCGCCACCCCAAGAAAAGGATGAGAAATTACCAATTTAGCAATAGGAAGTGCCGTCTGAAGCGGGGCTTGCCTCTTCAAAAGGGAGGCGGCCTCCTGGACGATAACCGGTTCCCTGAAATCCTACTCGCTCCGCCCCGATCTCCGACTGGTGGCCATCTGGTCCGCGGATGTGTAGAAAAGCAGTTGGCTGACAACGTGTGCTTCGCTTTCTCAGATCTGACCTCTTTTGATCACCAGCCATCCGCTCAACGTCCTTGCTGATCAGGTAAGGCCTGCGACTTTCTTGGTTTTCCTCACCATCCCCACCACCACTTCTTCCCTCCTCAAAGTGATGACTTCAATTTTTATTTCTCTCCCCGTCCTATCGACCATGCCGAGACGACAGAGGTGGGAGGGTTCGCACCCTCCCGCGGGACCCGTCTCACGACGACCCACCTTTTGGGGCTTGCCAGCCTCATTTTGCCTGATTCCCTACCTCCCTTCTCCATACTCGTGTCCGCTTTCCTCCTGTCCGAGAAGCTTACTGACCCTCACTTTCACTCGCTGCCGCACCAGTTCTTGACCGCGTGCGCCTCTTCGTTCGCGCTACTGACCCCTTCCGACACCAATCTCTTGACCTTGCTAATTCTGTGAGTTTTTTGCGTTCAATCCCTCCACACGCCCACCATCACCCCCAACTCCTCTCCCAATGATGCAACCTAAGTATTCCACTTCGCAGTTTTCACTCTACCGTTTCCCCTTCCCGCAAGTTGGGGTCCGTCCCGTCAAAAGGATGGCCATCCTGCCCTACTCCGGGCTATGAGGTGTCCTCTCTCCCTGCCATATCCCACACTTCGGCGGTTGGTTTCGAACCCCGCTGCCGGAGGAGGGCCGCCTCGGTCGGTTCCCACACGGGGGGCTTGATCTTGATGGCGCGGGCGGGTCGACGTGGGGGGCGCCAGGAGGGTCGGGAGTCACCTCGGTGACTTCTGGCGGATGGGAACGAATGAGGGCCTTTTTCTTCCTTGGATGTCTGAGCTTTCACCCTACATACTTCCTTTCAAAGACCTGTCTGCCGAGTCGGAAGAGCGGGTTGCTGACTCTGTCGCCATCCTTCCCTTCGTAGCCTGCCGCGGCCCTTGACTCTCGCACAAGCAGTTTTCGCGCTTCTTCATCACTTTCATAGCCTCGTTTGATTCATGTCTCCTTTTAAATCTGATACCTTGACTCGCCGTGAGATCAGCGCAAGGATGCTACGTGCAGTCAAATAAGTGGACGAGCGTTAGGCGGCGGCGTCGTCAGTGGCAACGCGTGACCGACATGTCTAACGCCCCGGTCTTGACCTCCGTGCTAGCGAACGTTCGGTCTCGTGCTTTGGAGCTTGACATTTGGTCAACTGCGGGACATCCGATCTTGGCGCGAGGCCGGTGACGACGCGCCCTCCTTCGCTCGCGCGCGTCGCTGCCCGCCGACGTCGGGGCGGTCGCTTTGGCCCGCCTGTTGAGCGAGGAGCTCCTGTCGCCCGTCGCCCCGTCGACCCTCCCTCGTCACACACCACCACATCCCGCCTCGCTCAGCTCGCCTTTCCACCTTCAGACGCAAACATTACGGACAAAACCTTGTGTTGTCATCGCCCTCTGCAGGATTTCCCTTTGATTGCGGCCTCCTCTCGACGGCAACTCAGCCCAACCGGCCTGTCACCCCTTCTCCGTCGCTTCAGCCATGTCTCGGCTCAAGCAGTGTAAGCGGAACCGTCGGCGGCCTCTCTCCATTTGGCTGTGAGTAGAGCGCTGACAGCTCGACTTCTCGTCCTCCACATAGCTCTTTCCAATGCACTATCGTCTGCGACCAGCAAGCTCAGCAGCGGCGGCAACAGCGGCCGCTCACATGCGGGGATCTCGTCCGCAGCTGTCGAGGCCGCCGGTGACGACTCGAAAGGTGCAACCTCCTCGGGTCTTTACAGCGCAAAGCGCGGCGGTGGAGGGCAGCTCGGAGCGCCATTTCGAAGTCTCTCGGGCGGGATCGGCAACGTCCAGTCGTCGAGCGTCGACTCCGAGGTCTCGTGGAAAGACATAGGCCTTCATTCGGCCGTCGTACGTCGCCTTCATTCCTCTCTCTTCACCGCACAACGAAAGCTGATGACGGAGCTCGGCTTCGCAGATGTTCTTCACGTTCCTTGGGATCTGCTGCTTCGCAGCCGTCGCCGCCTTCCAAGCCAAGTGGAAGATTGGCGTCTGTACGTCCGAGCCAGTCTAAGCTTGCCATCGAGCTAGTTGACTTCTTACACAAGTGCATCAACGGCTGAAACCCCCTTCGCTCGTTGACAGCCGGCCTCTCCGGCTTTGCGCTCTTTGCTTCCCTCTTCACCTTCTTGACTTCGGCGATGATGTTCGGTGTCCCTTTCGCCTACGACAGGTGAGTCCCTGCCTTCTTCGTCCTGAAGTGCAGCGCATGCCGCCTCGCGATCTGCAAGACGGTCGCCGACAATGCTATTATTCCGCTTTCTCTCAGATGGGATCTTCTGCGCGGCCCAGCCATCTTTCTCAAGGTCCCGCGAACAATCCTCATCCTCGAGTCGACTGGTGCTCTCTGGGCCGTCATTCTGGCGATGGCGACGACTATCAGCGCCTTCACGCAGCCGGGCTGTAAGACCCCGGCTAACGATCCGCACGCGAGCCTCGGTGAGGCGTTCCAGGGCGAACTCAAGGGCTGGTGCAGGACCAAGCGGGCCGGCAGCATCTTCTTCTGGCTTGCGTTTGGTGCGGCCCGTTCGCCATGAACCGCTGCGTGGACATCGGAGCTGACCGCTCAAAGCTCTCGCTGGCATTGAACAGCCGCTTGGGCCGGCCTCCTCGGCTTTACGCTTATCAGGCTCATCAAAGCTCGTCGGATACGCCCGCGAGATGAACCCTTCATAGTACCGGGCTCGGCGACCGAGGCAGACTTCTCCGCCTCCTTCTCGCCGCCACGCGCTCAGGTCGGCACCGGCGCTGAGGCAGGGTACGCCCGGCCAGGTCAGGATGACGAGGACGACGTCAATGGGGCGCGGAGTCCCTTTGCTGACCAGTACTCAGCGAGCGGCGGCGGGCGAGCGAGCATCGACCCTTATGGAGCCTTTGCTGGCGACGTTCCCGAGGGTTACGGCCAGTCGCCGAGAATGAGCCGGACGATGCATCTCGCAACGTACGGTGGAGGGACGCCAACGCCCGACCCCTTCTCCAACATCCGCCAATCGCTCGTCTCGCCCCCACCGCAGCTCCCGCCATTCCACTACGGCCCGACGCCGACCCCGCCACCTGTCCAGCAGCCAATGTTCTCGCCTCCACCACCGCCTGTGTCGACGCCGTCACCGCACCCATATCCGGGCGGATACCCGACACATGCCGTCGCTCAGCCGCACACCCATCAAGCCTATCAACCGGCATCAGTGCCGCAACTGCCGAATCAGCAACCGCCCTTCAAGGATCCGTATGCCCAGCCTGCGGCGCATCCCTACGCGGAGCCTCAAACACTGTCTTACGTGCCTCAGCCGCCACACTATGCCCAGCCTGCGCCAGGAGGCTGGCAGTAAGATCAGCCTTGTGTATAAACCCAATTCACTGCGTGCCAGAGAGGCGCTCGTCGCGAGGTCGGAGCGGCATGAGATCATAAAGGTAGAAGAGTGGGCGGTTGGTTGTACAGATTGCAGCAGGGCGGCCAGAGCCATACCGTTTGCGAGCGGTGTCGTTATGTAGGGGAAGGAGCAGCAGAGCCGTGTGCAGAGCGGGGCCTGACCTACGCCGCTGCGGCGGCCGGATCGGCCCGCAGGGGCTTGGCGATGAGCCGCTCGACCTCCTTGGAGACCTCGTCGTTGGTCGACCGGATCGTCAGCCGGCAAAGCTTGGCGTCCTTATTAGGCTCAAGCCGGAGGAGGCAGCCAACCTTGCCGCCGGCTGACATGTGCAGCACGCCGGCCGCGACAGCGTTAACTGGATTGGGGTCAATCTGAAGGGCGGCGAAGGAGTCAGCTTGAGTCGCTGGCGAACCTGCGATGAAAGAAGAGGTGCGTAGGGCAACGCACGCCTTCCAGGAGACCAAGGTGATTGCCGGCGATAACCTTGGAGTTCTTTGCGACATCTGGCGCGCCGGCAGCATCGAGCTTGATCGGGCTGTAGACAGACGCAAGGTCAGCAAACGGAGCGCAGCCCTCAAGTCAGGCAGAGCGTTGACGTACAAGATCGTTTGGCTCTCGCGAGGCGGGCCACCGATTAGCTTCCAGCGCTCAAAGAAGACGGCGGCCGGCAGCTTGACCGGCTCGATGAAAGAGGTGATCGTGACGGGCAGTCGAAGGGCAAGCGTCTGGGCCGAGCTGGCGAGGTACGTGATCCGAACGATCGGAGGAGTCGCGAAGCACTCCTTGCACTCGACTTGTATCTGCTGCTGGACCTGTGTAAGCGGCGCGATGGCATTGCCAGCCAGCTGACCGGCGAGAGTAGCGACAATTGCGTGCGGGCTGGCCGACTCGACGACAAGGGTAAAGTTGGCGAGTGAGACCGACAGCTTGTTGCCAACGTAGAGTTGGATGCGACCGAGTGCGCCGTGGAACTCGGTCTTGACGCCGATCTGGAGCTGTGCATCCTCGAACAGTACGCCCTCGCCGGTGTACGAGAGCCGGTCGAACCACTTGTCGATATTGGCGCCCGCCGTGAGAGATAGCGCCGCCGGGGAGACACCACCGAGGAGGGCAGGCGGGAAGGCAGAGACAGGCGAGGAGACGCCGCCCAGACCAACCGAAGCTGAGGGCGACGTGGCAGCTGGCGAGCTTGGCAGGAGACGCTCCTCCTGGACGGCGTTGCTCGACAAGTCGAGACCGGCAAGAGAGTCCATGATGCTGCCCGCGCCATACGAAGACGAAGCCACGCCCATCGTTGTAAGATCAGCCGAGTCTTCCCGCTGAGGAGCCGCGTACTGCGCCTGAACGGGGGCCAGTGGCGCCAACGGAGGCTCAACGACAGCAAGCGGCGGCGACCGCACAGCAGTAGGAGCAATCGATGACGGAGCCTCGCTACTGGTCGAGATCTGACGACTGGCAGGCGGTGCATCGCTGCGCTTTTCTGCTCGGCCGTCCAGGTTCCACGTCCGCTTGTCCTCGGTATCGCGGCCCTTTTTATGTAGTCGATTCAGCAGCGCCGACTCGCGCGCCGGGAACGGAGGCATCTCCTCAAGGACGACCTGGAGGAGCTCATCGTCGTCTACGCGACCACGCTGTACGAGAGCAAGATATTCGCAGGCTCGCTGCTGAAGCTCGGCGTCGAGCACGTGCCGGTAGCGATCAAATATGACGACGAGCTGATCTTTGATCTCGGGAAAGAGGTTGGCCCTGGTGATCGATTCGAGATGTCAATGCAATAGACTGGACAAATGACTGTAATAAAAGCGGACGCACCATTTTACGTAAGTGCTCAGAAGCAGGGCCCGCGTCGAAGCCGAGCAGAAGTTGATCTTGGAGTGGAGCGCGTTGAACTGGTCGATCGGAGCTGCGCTAGGCTCGTTGGCAATGAGGTGGCCAAACTCGCCAAGGATGTAGGCCGCCGGCTTGACAAGCTTCTCGTGCGCCGACGGCGCCTGAAGATAACCAAGACAGACGCGTGAGGCGTAGGCCTGAAGATCCTCGGTGTTGGTGACGATCTGGACGACGCGGTACCAGACCTCGTCCGCGACGTGATCGCCGGCGAGACTGATCAGTTTGAGGACTAGAGCGGAGACCGGTCGAAGAACAATGTCAGCGTTTGGATGCGATGTGAAGTTTGATAGAAGAGCCAAGGACTCACTCGTGTCGACGTACCACTCGTACTCCATCGCCCATTTCTCAGTGAGAATCGCGATCTTGAGTACCATCTCCTCCCGCAGGCCGTAGTCGGCGACGACGAGGTACTTGAGGAGCTCGTCGACGATGGTCCGGGCGTTGCTCCCGTCACACATTGAGTAAAGGAGGTCGAGCGCCCGCCGGCGGACGGAGATGTCGCGATCGCGGAGCGAAAGAATGATCGTCTGCTGGTGCTTCCGTACAGGTTCAAGCGAGTCGGAGCAAGCGGCGAGGTGAGCCATCGCATCTAGGCCGAGGTAGCGAACGTTGGTCTCCTTGGAGAGAATGAATCGGCCGAGCAAGACGGCTGCCGAGCGGACGACGTCCGAGTCGGGGTCGACGTGAATCGCCAAGTTGATTGCCTCGAAGAGGATCGCATGTTGCGTGTTTGAGTGTTGGACGTTCTTAGGCGTCTCACGCGAGTTGTCAAGGATCTGACTTAGCACCTCATCGAGCGCCTTCCGGACGGTCGCTGAGGCCGACGGCGGATAGTGCTGCAACAGGCGCAGCAACTTGATTTGTAGCCAGGGTATCGGAACGCGGTAATAATAGTAGTCGGTCGGGTGGTTGCCGTCAAAAACAAGCTGCGGTTGAGCAACAAGCGAAAGTCAGTCGCTGTATTGAAAGGAAATAAGGAACGAGGACGGACCGTTTGCAATCGCGCGACTGCGATCTGGTAACAAGACTCCATCGCCCGCTGGTTGTCCTGGGCCATCGTCGTCACTAAGCTCGTCACGGCGAGGGCAACGCCCTGATGGAGGCGCCGAACGGAGGGTAAAGGTCAGTGACCTTCGCAGGACCGCTCGCAGTCGGACTGGAAAACGCACGAGATTATCGTCGTCCATAATGGTGACGATGCGCTCGCCCCATTCGGCAAGCGGGATGACGCTCGGGTGCTTACGGTAGAGCCGTAGGAGGGTCAGGGCCGCCTTCTTCTTAACGAACGGAATGCTAACGGGGCTGATGAGCAGCCGATGGACGTCGGGTGCGAGCGACTCGGCCATCTCCTTGCCGCCAATGTTGGCGATCGCGTGGAGGGCGAGGCAGTTGTTGATCTCTGAGTGGTCGTCGAGGTCCTTGCGGATCGAGTTGATGATCAACCGGATCAGATCCGAATTCTCGTGCAGGAGGAGCGTCAACGCCAGGTAGCCCTGTGCGCAGCAAACAGAAGGTTGCAGAGGACACGTCAGATGCACCGTTGTACAGGCGACGGGTCAACGAGCACCTTGAGCAAGCTCACGCACGATCTGTTTCTCCGAGTACTTTGGGCTCGAGATGAGATTGACGGCCTCCATGTGTCCGACATCGACCTTGTAGCCAAGAATGTACGTGAAGACGACTTTTGAAAGGTACTTCTTCTTTTGGTAGCCGTCAAGGTTGCCCTCTGAAGCAGACATCACAAGTCCAGTCAGCTGCTGCAAGCTCACA
Organism: Cystofilobasidium macerans; assembly: GCA_014825765.1. Taxonomy (NCBI): domain Eukaryota; kingdom Fungi; phylum Basidiomycota; class Tremellomycetes; order Cystofilobasidiales; family Cystofilobasidiaceae; genus Cystofilobasidium; species Cystofilobasidium macerans. The sequence continues at coordinate 193,842 of MVAP01000013.1, read as the reverse complement.
AGTGTGCGAGATCGGAATGCTGGCGGGAACGAACCTTTGAACTTCTGCCGGATGTGAGCCATCTCGCGGTTGATGCGCTTCTCCTCGAGCTCCCGGACGCGGCATGCGCGCAAGTCCGAGATGTACTACCGTTCCGGTCGCCATGTCAGGCGAGCGAGGTGAGGGACAGACGATAAGAACGATGAAACAACAGCAAAGGAAGTACAAGGGAGGGGCAGGTGCGTCAGCTCGTCGAGCTCGGAATGCAATGCCGGAGGCCGCGTGGCAAGCAGCGGTGCAGGGCGAACCTGCTGTAGACCACGTGGAGGAGGCGCCATCTTGGATGACTGCTGCTCGCCTCTACGGTAGGTCGATCGGGCGTGCAGGCGGGCCTGGGGAATGGGTTCTCGCAAGGGAGGAGGCTGAGGAACAAGGGCGAGGGCCGAAGCGCAGGCGGACCGAACTCGCGCGCCCCTTTGGCGCGTCTCGAACCCGAAGCGCCCAGTAAGGGCCCAGACGCCCAAGCCAAGCCCCAAATGGGTTCTACTACACACGCTGCTTCACGCGGAAGAAAGCCGAGGAAAAGGAAATCAGAGTACAAGACGCCACTGGTGTAGCGCGTGCGGGATGAAGCGAGAGACGGACGGATGGGCCTTGTGGGATCAACACGTATTGCCAGTATCCAACAGGTAACGCGCGCGAAGATACATCTTCACGACTAAGCTCATGATCACCATTCTTGCGCATCCTAATGCGACCCAGCCAGTGCACCCTCACTTGATGACAAGTTTTTCGCATCCGCGACGCACGCAGCTAGAGACGTGGCCGCCCTGGTAATGGTATCTTTGAAGACCACCTGTCCGCGTCCCGACCTTCCTCTCCTGCCTCTCACTTGGCCTGCGTACGAGCGGATAGCATTGCTTTCGATGACACCGACTAATGGCAGAGCCCTGCGGGATACGCCCGTCCATGTATAATCCTTCAAGGTGTGCACGCATCGAGTTCTGATGTGATCCTGACGGAATACAGTCGCGTGGGGTGCGTCGGCCAAATGCTCTGGATCCGAGGTTATCGAAGCGTCGCGAGCGGTCGGAGGAATTGAGCTTCTGCCCAGGTTTCTATGGGCTTCTCGGGAGCGCCTCAAAGAGGGCGCTCAAAGGCTTTGGATCAAAGTGCCAGCAAGGAGGGGGGATGATTAGTTTGACACGTTCATAAACCCCGTTTGCGAGCGACTTTCATCATCCCACCAACAGTGACTCGGGGGTATAGTCAAGTGGTTACGACAATTGCTTCGCATCAACGATTCGATCAGTGATTAGCCTGGGTTCGATTCCCAGTACCTCCATCTTTTTTCGGATTCGTCGAACAGTCGATCTTCTGTTTGATCGCCCGTTGATGCCTTCTTTTTCTTCTTATGCTCTGACCGCGCTTGAACTCGAGATGACGTGAAGACCTTTGCTTGTACGTTCTCCTGAAGCATCGATCTGCCGAGGATACTAAGCGAAGGCACGTCGCAGCGCTCGACTCGCAGGTCCAAGCTTCACGACCGTCTACAAGACGCCGTGTTCTTCTCAGCTTGTGCAGAAGCATACAGGTCATGATAGGAGGTCGTTATGGATAGTACAATCATGTGGAACTCCGTTCGTCCGGTGTCAGCCGCTGATCGGCGCTCAGCCCTCGTCCTCGCTGCCCGAACCAAGGTCGCCATCCCAGTCCGCCTCCTCGCGAAGGGTCACGCCTTCGGCTATTGCAAGCGCCTCATGATCCGACGGAGGAAAACGCGCCTGAGCCGCTTGTCGGGCAGCTGAGAGCCGGGCGAGCAAGGCCAATCGTTGGGTCTGTAACCCGCGGATATGCTCGATTGCTGGATGGAGAGAAAAATCGTCAGCGGAGGTACCCATGGTCCATGGCAGACAAGGGAACCCACTCCGAAGAAGCACTGTCCCTTCGGACTTTGGCCCGGCCCGGCCGTCAACTTTCTCCTCCCCGCCGTCCTCGCCCTTCTTGCCTTTCTTGCCTTTCTTCTTCACTCGGGCTGCCGCAGCGCCAGACCCGAGGCCCTCGCGCTCCTTGCGCTCAGCCTCGGCAATCGCATCGCGGAGGGCGGGCACAATTTCGCACAGCTGATCGTGCCCGCGCTTAATGTTGGCCCGCCGCTTCTGTTCCGAGGCAATGTGATTGGCCTTCTTCTGCGCGGCTGTCAGGAGCGGGGCGGGTGCGCTGCCGGAGGCTGAGGCTGCCGGCGAGGCTGACGCAACCGACGTTGAAACCTTTTTGGACCGTTTGATCTGGACGCCGGGTACATCTACTAGGCGGAAGGCTGCGGTGGGCGCCGTCGTGCCACGCAGGTCGAGGGAAGACCCACTGACGGACGCGGAGTGAGCATTTGCGCGCGAGGTCGCTGACTTCGGATCTGGCGTCGAACGATGACGTTGCGAGGAAGGCAACGCCGACAGCGAAGATGTTGAGCCGGCATGTGCGAAGCTCGAATGAAGCCCGGAGCGCAAGCCGTTCGATGACGACGCAATTAAGGAAGGTCCGCCCGCAGGCATGCCGACGCGTGCCTTGCTTAGTCCTTCGGCGGGGTGGGTTTGGACGCCGTTCTCGGTCCGTCGACGCTTAGCTGAGACCTCATGATCGTCGTAGGCGACCGATGAAGGAGGATAGGTTGTGCGTGGCGGTGATGGCGGTCGCCAGATGGCCGGGTCATCGCGTGCGGCCGCAACGCCCGCTGGCGGGAAGCCGCTCGCCAACGGAGGGCGCGAGGATGGCAGCCAGAATGGCGAGCTCGGAGCGGCGGGTGGCATACCCGCAGGACTCAGATGACTGGAGTACGAGTGCGGGAAGTCAATCTGCTCGGGCGAGCGACCTCATCAGCTCGGCGTGGCGCCTTCACAGTCGAGCCAGAGGGGATGACGAACCTCAGGCGGTCTCTCGGTACGAGCGTCTGTCGACCGCCGGCTCGGGCCGGCCTTTCCCTGAGTCCATGAGCTCAGTCCAGCACCTTCGGAACGCCCTTTGAAGGATTGACTGACCGCCTGCCCTCCAAGCGGCGGGTAGGGCTGATCGAGCGCGTCGCCTCCCTCGATGCCAGAAAGGAAGGAGTCGAGCGCGTGACGCTCCGAGGCCGAAAAGAGCGACTCACCGACCTCCATCAAGAGACCAGGATGAGGCTGCGTGCAGGCCGGAGCAGAGCGCACCGTATACGCTGTCGGATAGTTCGGAGCTGAAGGCCAGGTCAAGGGAGGTGCTGAAGGTACAACGGTGATCGTCGAACTGGCCAAGTGACATGTGTCACGCTCCGCTTGAATCGCCCCTCGCCGGCGCCTTGGCTGGCGCAGCTGACAATGAAGCTCGGGATCCTCCACTCTATCCCATTTAAGAGTGCCACTTGGGCAACACGTTCTTGTGCTTGTTCCAACCCTTCTTGTCCAACCACATATACCTCGCACTCGACCGGGCGGCCTGAAGCCAGCTCGGCGGCAAGCTGAGCTGTCGATGCCGCCTGAAGTCTGCGCGCCGCGCCGCCTTCGCCCCGCCCGGCTTGGCTCAGCCCGACTACTCCGCCGCACAGCGACCGCAACCCTCTCACTCCCATCTTCCTTCGTGGCTACCGTGCTGTAAAAGCCTCAGCCGGCGAAGTCCTCGCGCAACTCCAATGTTCAAGCATAAGCCGCGCACGTCGGCATTCCATGCGGACTTTAGCGGAAGCTACCGGACGCCGACCGCGTTCAAGGCAACCCGGTTAGCGATTGATGAGCTTGGCCTCAGCGGCGACATCACTGCACTCGCCGTTGACCCGGTTGGTGGCTACTGGGCTGTCGGTGCGTCTCTGCAACTCATCAACGCAATGTCGATCAAGGCGTAATGCATACGCCGGGCGTTACTGCTCAGGGGCAAGAGGTGTCGCCCTTGGCTCGGACGCTTCGTCACTGACCCTTGCATCGTGCCTCCCACCCTGACCGCTCGCCGCAGGCCTATCAACCGGCTCGATCCATATCGTCGGTGCCCGACCTGTACAAGTTCATCTATCAGTCCTCCTTCACCCGCCAACACCGCGCTCGTCCTCATCATCTAGCGCAATCAAGCATCTCGCCTTCCATCCCTCTCGCGGCCGCCTCGTCGCTATCGATGCCCGGAGTCAAGCGCACGTTTGGAGTTTGAGGACGATAGACCCGATCACCGGCTTGCCTTGGAAAGAGGCCACCAACTCGCTCTACGGGACCGTGACTAGCATGGACGTGCCCTCACCCTCGACCTCGCATGTACGCCTGACCCTCGTCAACGTCCGGTGCGCAGCAGCCCCTGACCCGATTTGGACCTCCTACCCGTCCCGTCACCCGCTTGACTGCAGCTTCCAGTGACAATGAAGGATGGCACGACCGCCTTCCTCGACCTCGAGCGCAACGCCTTCCTCGCGCCGTATCGCGTCCCGAACGTCTGGGCGCAGCAGGAAGATCGTCTGAAGCGCTCGGGCATGCCGGTCCCCGCACGAGCTCGTCCGTGAGCATGGTTTCCCCGAGGCTTCGCGATGATTGCGCCGTATTGACGCTACATTATCGTTGTTACGGCAGAGCCATGGCAGTTGCCGTTCAGGTCTCACCTCGCGATCTTGACCAGGTGCTCGTTGCGTACGAGGGCGGCGTCATCCTCTGGAGCATCAGCAAGCAGGTCGCCATCCATTCGTACGCTCTCATGCTCCCACCGGGCGCACCGGGTGGGGGGTCCTACCAGGACGACGACCTCTTCACGGAGCGCAATCCAGGGGTGACATGCATTACCTGGCACCCCTCGGCTCTCTGCTTCGCTGTCGGATGTACGTCTATCTGCTTCGGACATGCTTGTCTCCTCATCGTCCTCGCTGACCTTCTCAATCCGAAAGATGAGGATGGATGTATTGCCTTCTGGGCTGTCGAGGACCCGGACAAGCCCCTGAGCGTGCGAACGGTTGAGACAAATGACGTCAATGTCACCGACGCAGAGAGCGTGCGTCGTCGCGCAGCTGGCTTCGCCCCGCGACCTCCATTGACTCCACCTCAACTCATTTGTGCTGACAGCTGTTCGACTCGGGAGCGCTAGATCGAAATCCTGATGGCCCGCCCAATCAAGGTGGTCCGAGCCCACGGCGCGAGCCGATCTTCAAGCTCTCGTGGGCGTCATTCCCCGACGCGACGGCTTTTACAGCCCTCGAGGCGGCTGGTCAGGTCGTAAGCGATGAGACGAAGGCATTTGCGGGCCGAGATGAGACGGTGTGTCAGGCTTCACCGCTGTTTGGGTCTGAAGGGCTGCTTGGAGCTTACGAGGGTTATAACGCTTCAGTGCTTGCTTGTCCTGGGTGGCTTGCTTCCCAGTCATCAGCCTGGCCTTAACGTCCTACAATTCCCGGCCTATCGACCGCCTTCAGTCTCGGTTGCCCCTTCTTCTGGATCCTATGGGATCTCGTCGGCTGTCCGGGCTGCCTTCCGTGACTCGCTCACAGCGACAGGCACCTTCCTCTACAGCTCGCTGCCAGGAGCCCAGGTCGAAGACTTTCTCCTCGTGCCTCGTTCGAGTCCCTTTCTTGGCGGCGGACTAGACGCCATCGCGCTGCTCATCGTTGAGAGCGGCTCAAGCGTATTGCCGCCTGTAGCCGGCACACTCAGCAACCGCGAACTTCGCGCCTTGACTTTCCCCCCTGTCCGATCGACGGTCGGTCGCGACGGCGAGCGCAAGGAGTACGGCACGGGTGACGACGCCTTTGTTCCGATGACGGCTCCGCCGCAGATGGTCTCGGCCTCTCCAACGCCCGCCTCATCATCAGGTTGGGGTCTTTCCTCGCCAGGACTTGGCAGTACTCCCGCGTCCGAGGTGCCACGCTCACTGCCACCAATCGTTGGAAGTGAGGGCTTCGGCGAATACCGGCTACCAGCTACATTCTGGGCCGGCTCGCATACGCTTCTTGGCTGCCATCTCGTCGACGTTCCGCGAGAAAGCTTTGCCAAGCTGCGCAGGTGGGATGCCGGCTGTGGTGACGGCTGGGACGGCATGCCCCGCCTGCCTCTCGAGGGCGGCCGGGCTAACCCAACGACGACGGGGGCCCACCCTCCGAATATGCGGATGATCAAGGTGCTGTGTTATCGGCAGTCAGACAGGAGATGAGTCAGGAGCTGACATCCGGCTGCAACTTTATTCCTTCAATCTCAGCTGGAGAAGAACCGCCTTCTGGTGAGCTGGCATCGGGACGGCACGGCCCGCTTCTTCGACCTCGTACGAACACTTCCTCTTCTCTGCGCCGTGTCGAGCGTCGCTGACGACTGCCCGCATTTGACAGTCACCCCAGCTCCTGGCCGTTACCGACCCGATCCCCACAGAGTATCCCTTGCCACTGCCGGCGCTGTCTATCCTGCTCCAGCCCCTGCTTGCCCATCCCTCCCTTGCGAGGCTGCCTATCTCGCGACTTCTCCGGTCGGATCCAACACGCTTCCTAATTCAGGACGTCCAGTTTGCTAGCGAAGCCTGCGAGGTCGCCGTCGTGCTTGCAACGGGCGAGGTCGTCTACTTCCGCTGGAGCGAGGCGCGCGAAGTCATGGAGGTACAGGCGCGCATTGGAGGGCTGTCGCTCGGTGGCGACCAGCCGGCAGATGTCGTCGACCTGACTTCGCTGTCCGACTGGAGTACGTCATCCTCAATGTGAACCCTTCAACGATCGTGACTGACGTGCGTTCTCTGTCCGCCAGCCGTCGATGGCTTCAAACCAGTCTGCCTTGTTGATGTAGGCCGTGGGCCGGTGGCTGCTTGCGCCGTGTGTGATGCTGGTTAGTTGGCCCCTTTTTCGTCATTTTGTAACCGCTTGACCCCTCCTGCTGATGATGCCTGGCGGTGTATGACACAGGATTTCTCGCCATCTCATATCTCCAGGACTCCATCTGCATCATCGACCTGCGCGGGCCAGAGGTTGTTCTACGCGAGGGCTTTGGCAACGACAGCAGCCGGAGTGAGCGCCGAGGCTCTGTAGGCGCTGTCGCCTCGTCCCTCAAATTTGCCGTCTGTGGGCTTGGAAGCGGTGTGTGGCAGACATAGGTTGTTGACCATCGCGAGTGCGCGCGCTGACCGCAATCCGACTGTATGGGCAGATCCCAATCCTCAAGTTCGGCTCGTCGCCAGTTATGAGTCGGGTCTGACGCGAGTGACAACGCTCTCTGATGGTCTCGCCGGCTGGACAATAGACAAGAAGACTGCGTCAGTCACTCACGACTCGCAGGTCCGACCGGTCGCCTCCTTCGTCCTGGATGCCATCCGAGGAGACGAGCAGGCTGTCAACCTTCATCGGCTCAAGAGTACGATCTCACTGTTGGGAACGCGCTGCGACGCTTGACTGACGCCTTACTCTTGCCCTCAGCTATCGGTCAGGCCGGAGTCAGCACAGGCTCGCAAGAGGTCCATTCCGTCTGGGTCGCCGTCGCCGCTCGATCGATTCGGACGCAGGCCAACGTGATCGGCGATCGCCTGGCTAAGGTCGATCTGACCGACGATATCCGGGCGGCTGAGCTCATCTGCCGCGAGGGCCAGACGGTGCTAATCGTCACCTTCGTTACTGGTCGAGGCGAGGTCTACTCGCTACCGGGCCTTGAGCTCGTCTTCCAGGCCCAATTGACGTACGTCATCCTGGCGAGACTGCGCGCGAACGGGATCTGATATGCCCTGTCCTCTCACGTAGCCCACCTGGAGGGTCCTACTCCTTCTCGTCGTCGTCGAGCGACTACGTCCATGTTCTCGGGCCAGTATCGGTGTCTCTCGGCTCCGTTCTGCATGTCGACGGTATTCACCCGCTCGCGCCGACCTTTGATCTGGAGAATACCGCACCAGGCAAGGCGCTCGGAGCGCAGCCGTTGCCTGTCCAGTCGAGCGTGCTTGCCAGCTGGCTCGGAAGTTGGGGCGGCGGCGTCTTGACGGGCAACCAAATTGACACGCTCAGTAAGGCCTGCGACGGCTTATCAAATTTGCTTGGAACAAACGCTGACTACGTTCGATCGTTCATCAGTCGCTGGTCCGAAGCGGCCAGCGCCTGCGTCTCGTCCCGCGCAGGGCTCGCTGTGGGGTGGCGCGCCGGAGACAGATGTGGCCAACCGTGTCCAGTCGGACGTTGCCAAGGCGGCTATGGCCAAGAGTAGCGCTCAGCGATCGGCGCGCGGGTCGACCTCAGCGTCCTCGTCAGCAGCCCGCGAGGAGATCCAAAGCGGCAAGAGCGTCTACGAACAGATGACGGACGCGGCCGCCCTTCGAGGCAACATGGTGCGTTGCCTTCGACTGCATGTTACATGCAAAGACGCTGATAGTTCGTAATTCTTGATTACTGTCAGCTTGACGGCCTATCAGACAGACTGAACGATGTCGGCAGGCAGGCGGGCGAGTGGCAAAAGCAGGCACAGCGACTGGCGGTACGCCGCGTCCCTCCGTTCGGTAAGTAAACATGATCACTGAGTCCCCGACTCGCGTCCGCCTACAGATGCAAGAGTCGGCCAAGTCAACTGCAAAAAGCTTCTTCGGCAAGCTCCTTTAGGGAAATGATCACACGATGGCCTTGCATTGGCTTCCTCCGTGCACGCGTAAGGAAGTCAGACCCAGGCTAATCACTGATCGAATCGTTGATGCGAAGCAATTGTCGTAACCACTTGACTATACCCCCGAGTCACTGTTGGTGGGATGATGAAAGTCGCTCGCAAACGGGGTTTATGAACGTGTCAAACTAATCATCCCCCCTCCTTGCTGGCACTTTGATCCAAAGCCTTTGAGCGCCCTCTTTGAGGCGCTCCCGAGAAGCCCATAGAAACCTGGGCAGAAGCTCAATTCCTCCGACCGCGGATGATCCCGACCTGTTCATGTCGTCACTCCAGCTGAAAAGGAGCTTAACCTCTGATCCACATCGCGGCCGCGACCAGGGATCGCTTGGCGGCTCTAGAAGACCTCAAATGGTCCCTGAAGGGGGCCAGCACGTCGCAGCTCGCTTGTCGAGCGACCCCAGTCGCTTACAGCGCATCCGAGCAAGGTTAGGAATGGAGGAACAGTTGCGGTTGCCCTCCTCTGCCCGGCGCGAATAAAGGGGCAGGGGGAGGGTTTCAGACCGCGTCACTCGGCTGGGCGGAGCTGGCAGGCAAGAGGCTCTCGATTGGCAGACTGCTCGCTGATATCGCGGTGCGCGCGCATCGCATAAAGGGCAGGCCGGCCAATGAGCGTCGCCCTTTCTCACACCACCAACCCTCTCTCCCGATCACGTTTGCCCGCCACACCGTCACCGCCAGCCCCTACTGCATCATGTCGTCTGCCCCGTCGTCCGCTGCCGCCATGGCCTCGAGCCAGCTTCCCCGACTCGATCTGGCCAAGGAAATTCAGGTCGTGCGTCCTTCCCTTCAGCAAGCGCCTCGCTATGACTCGCGCCGTCCCACGCTGACCTCCTCCTCCTCCGTCTCTTTTGGCGGCGCAGGACCACGACAATGTCCGCGATCTTCTCGAGCGCTACCGGCAGGCAACCGAGCCCGCGCTCAAGAAGGCCCTCGCAAGCACGATGATCCGTGAGATAGCCGTTCACGGAGACGCTGAGGTACGGTCTCACGAGTGCTCGTCCTCTTGTCAATCATGCGCTAATTTCTCTGTCCTCTCGACTTTGCCCGCTTCAACAGGAGGTCTCGGTCTACCTGGTCATCCGCAAGAACGGCCTGCCTTTTGCCGACCACGACATCGAGGAGCACCACCGCATCAAGCAGCTTGCGTACGAGGCCGACACGATGCTCTTCAATAACGAGGCCTACGATGAAACCCTCGTAAAGGCCGCCCAGGCTTTCATCTCCCACGCCGAGGAGGTGCGAGGCGAAGTGATCCTCGTCAACCTCAGTTCGTCTTGACTGATGTCAACTTTTTCGGGTTTCATTCTTGCAGGAGGAGAATGACCAGCTCCCGCACCTTGTTGCCAAGCTGACGCCCGAGGAGAACGACACTGAGGCCCGTAACTTCCTCGCCGCCCGCAAGGCCGCGCCTGAGCGGCCGCACCCGTCCGCGCCGCAGACCGGCGGTCTTACTCAGAAAGCCGCCGCCATACCAGCCAAGGTGCGTCTCCCTACTTATCAAGCCATCCTATAAATGGCGCTGACCACAAATCTTCGCCCATACCAGGTCACTGACGAGGTGGTCACCTCGGTTCAGGGCCGCGAATATGTTGATGAACTCCGGTTCAAGCACGGCGATGAGGTTTAGGCCAGCTGGCCGCTCAATTGAGGGCGCGATAACATCGTGACGTCCTGAAGACTGGCTCTCCTCACGATTTCCTCCCCAACAACTTGTCCTTTTCCGTCTCTCCGCCCCATCCGGCAACCCCCATGTAGCCCTACTGACCGACCCCGTTCCTCATGATTATGATGACTCCTTCCTTGCTCATCCGATGCTGCAACTTCTATGCAAGGACAGCATACATAGGCCATTATACCAATCGATGACGACTTACCAAACCGACCTGACTATCTAGGCCTCCTCTGGATCACACTATGACGTGTGTGACGACCTTGAGCATCCTTGTGTGACCTCCTTTGTGTGATCTAGCTGAAAGTGGCATCCGGTAGCCGCCTGCAGCCCCTGACCGCTCGGGGGCAGGACAAGTATTTCTTCGCTCTTCGCCCGCGTTTGACTCGAACGGCGAGTTGTAGTCAGATGGATCAAATAGTCGCCCAGTTATATGGGCAGTCGGTCGATCCTTTGCCCGACTCTCGCATCGGCAAAAGGAGATGAGCCGTCGGCCCTCTTCGGCCAGCTCCGCGCCCCTCCGACCTTGACACCTTCAGCCCTTTCTGACTGGCCCTGTCGACCAAGAGCCCGTTGCCCGCCCCTCTCTTTCGAGTACACTCAGCCCTTCAAGCACAACAGATTACCTTTTCAGCTTTCCCTTAGAGATCCTCCCTAGCATGGCTACCATCAAGGCCTCGCCCTTCAAGCTCGCGCTCGTCCAGCTCGGCCAGGTCGGCAAGGACAAGACGCGTAATCTCGCCCATGCGCGCGAGATGGTGCTTCAAGCCGCCAAGGGAGTTGAGGGCAAGGGAAAGGTCGACGTCGTCGTTCTTCCGGTACGTCGACGAGGGCTCATCACTTGCTGAGATGAAGGTGACCGAAGCCGCCTCTTCGGCTGCTGTTGGCCGGAGTCGTCTTGCATTCGGCTGGCGACTGCTTCCGGGCTGCGCCATTGACCGTCTCAGGTCGCGCTCAGTGATGAGAAGCTTCCTCCTCTTATGAGCTCGGATTCTGGCAAAGGATGGCTCTTGACGAAGGCCCTTCGCATCCGCAGCGCAGCCCGCTGACGTTGCTCGCTGCCTCGCCATTCTCAGGAGGTCTTCAATTCGCCTTACGCCGTCTCGTCCTTCAGGACGTACGCTGAGCCGATCCCGAGCATTGACGCCTTCGAGACGGCGGCGTTGAGCGAGTCCGTCTCCATGTTGTCGGCTGTCGCCAAGGAGGCTGGCGTCTGGCTCGTTGGCGGTAAGTCTCGGTGGGTATCAACCCTCACCTCTACACTGCACTGACGCTCTGCCTCACTGGCCAGGCTCGATCCCTGAGCTCGAGGAGACGACCGACTCAATCTACAATACGTGCACGGTTTACAACCCGGCGGGTGAACTCGTTGCCGTCCATCGCAAGGTGCACCTCTTTGACATCGATATTCCAGGCGGCATCACCTTCAAGGAGTCGGACTCGCTGACGGGCGGCAAGTCGCTCAACAGCTTCGAGACGCGTGCGTACAAGGCGCTGAGATCTACCGTGCTTCAGGGCGAGGAGAACTGACCCTACTGCATGCAGCCTTTGGCAAGTTTGGCCTCGGTATCTGCTACGACATGCGTTTCCCTGAGATCGCGATGCGGTGCGGCTGTCATCGAGGCAACGTCGGGCCTCTGCTGCAACTAATTCTCTTCCTGCTTGATCGCTGCAGTGCCGCTCGGCAAGGTTGTGTCGCCATGATCTACCCGGGCGCTTTCAACACGACGACTGGCCCGCTCCATTGGGAGCTGCTCGCTCGTGCCCGCGCGGTTGACAACCAGATCTTTGTCGCTGTCTGCAGCCCAGCGCGTTCGTCGGACACCGACTCGTATCAAGCTGTGAGTCCGGCGATCCCTTAGTAGCAGCATTTACAATCCGGAGCTAACTTCGTCGTGTCCCGCAGTGGGGCCACTCGTCGCTCGTCTCACCGATGGGCGAGGTTCTCTCGACGACTGACGAGAGCGAATCGATCGTCTTTGGCGACGTCGACCCGGCCGCGCTCGCCAAGGCCCGGTCGGGGATTCCCGTCACCGTCCAGCGGCGGTTCGACGTTTACCCGGACGTCAGCCAGTAGGACTTCCCATGAATGCCTGTATCCTGTAAGAGACCCAACATCTGGCATGACGCTCAACTTGCAACCTAGCCCGCTGGGAGCCCACCTGATTATCTGTTGGTATTGCCCGTGAGACACGAGGAAGCAAACAGGGGCATATAGATCGGGACAGCGATACAGAGATTGAGCAGAGGATGACTGGAGACATTTCGAAATGAGAGATGAACATAGGACGAGATATCAAGCGGAAACCGGGTCGTGTTTCGGTCGGAGGTTATAAGAGCGGTCGCAGACCAGCAAGACAGGATGAGCAGGAGACAGGTAGAGATATAGAGCGAAAAAAGTCCGAGATATAGAGAGAAAAAAAAAAGAGATACGGCTGAGGCTCTCAAAGCGCCATGCCGGCGTAAGCTTCGTCGCTGTCGTCGGCCACCGGGGTGGGCAGCGGCCGCGTCGGGGCCGCAGGCGGCGGAAGCGGCGGTGTCTTAGCAAGCAGGTCACCGCTCGTCGAACTAGCAAACGCCCATCGAACCGGCATGAGGGCAGTCTCAGTCACGCGGGCGATCTCGACCTCGCCTTCTTCGTCGTCGCCAAAGTCGGAGGCGCAAGTCGAAGATGAAGTCGTCGTCGTGCTGGCGATCGAGCGCTTTCCGGAAGCCGCCCGTGAGACCGAGGCAGACGTTTGAACAGAGGCGAGAGACGAGATCGTTGACGAGCGCGAAGTCGCAGCTGAAAAGGGACCTGACGAACCGGCTAGCCGGTACGCCAGGCCGTGAGCGTCGTCATCGTCATCGTCCGAAGGAGAGCCAGGCCGGCTGTTGGCGAGGAGGTCAGCCAAGTCGTCGGTCGTCTCTCCCCTGGGAAGGTAGCAGTCGGACGGTGATCCATTGTTCGCCGAATCCTGGATGACGGCGAGCGCGCCTGCTGTCAGAGGCGGCGTCAGGGGCGCGACGGAGGCAGCGTGGCTGCTGCAGCTCGACGAGGCGGCCGCCCGAGGGGTGAAGGAAAGCGCAGGCGTCGAAGCGCTCGCGAGGTAGAATGGCCGCCGGTGGTCACGGACGAGTGGGGCCGTCGGCGACATCATGGCTGAGGCTGCGGCCGAGGCCGAGCGAGCGTGCTGTGACTCGTGCTGCTCAGCGGCGGCCTGCCTGCGCCGGAAAAGGAGCGACGACGCCGGGTCGAGCGTCAGGCCGAGGCCGAGGCCTGAGAGCACGGGGACCGAGTGCGAGTGCCCGTGTTGGACCGACGAGGAAGCAGGAGCCGATGCAGCCGGCGGTGCAGGAAACTCCTCAAGCGAGGCTGAGCCCAAGCCGGGCGAGGGAGTGGCCGAGCCGTTTGAGGCGGCAGGCGACCTGAGAGAGTCATCCGTCTGCACCTCCGGAGCGACGAGAAGAGCGTCCAATGCCAATGTCGTCTCAGGAAGGCAGGTAGAGGACGCGGCCAGGCTGTCGACCGAGAGAGAGGCGATCATGCGAGCAAGCTCGCTGTCCAGCTCAGACCCGTCGCCCACGACCCGTACGGCGAAGTCAGATGCGGCGCTGAGCCGGCGGTCCTCCTCGTTGGTATCGTTCCCGTTGTCCAAGATCTCAGGCGCAGCTACGGGCTCAGGCTCAGGAGAGTCGATGAGGGCGACGGCGATCAGCTTGGGTGTAACCTGCTCGTCGTCATCCGACGAGGCATCTCCGGCCGTCTGCTCGACAGCCTCGGTCTGAGACCCGGGAATGATAGCCGCCGAGGACGCGAGGATAGCCGAAAGCGAGTCGTCCGAACCGAAGCGCAGTGAGGCGCCAAAGTCGAAACCGAAGTCGAGCGCGATTGGCGCCGTCTGCTGGTTGTCATCGCTATACTCCGCCTTCGTCAGCGTGCAAGCGCCAAGTGGTCGCTCAATGTCAGGTTCCGTGCCCAGGTCGCGCTCGTCGACCGTCTCGTCCGTGTCGGACGAGGACGAGGATAATCCGCCAAGGTCGGGCGTGGCAGGAATGACCCAGACCTGCGGCAACGAGTCGGCCGGATGTGCCGCAGCGGACGCTTCCGTCGTTTGAGGCCAAGTCGGCATCGGCGGCGGGGGCGAATCAGACCGGCAGTGCTTGCCAGCCGCACCGTCGTGAAGCCTCTCGAGCGTCCGGAAGGAGGCTAGTTGCGGCTGGACGAACGAGGGGAAGCCAGACCTACGAAAGCACGCGGTAAGTCAGTCCCGGTCCGCGCTCAGCAGAATGACGTGTCAGGGCGGACATGAGGCTTTCCTGCGACGGCTGGTTCCTAGCCATGCTGGTCGGTTCGTTGGCCGTCATTGAGGGCGGGGTAGACATGGCCGAGGCGGCCCGGTTCGCCATTCGGACGGCTGGCGCGGCTGGCCTTGAGGATCTCATCGGCACCGGTGGCGTCCGGGTTGATACCTGCTGCGCAAGGGGTGGCGATGACTTGGGCGAGCCAAGGGACGTCGGCGGCCGGCTGCCGAAGAGGGTCGTCGCTGGACGGATGACGGTGGGCATGTACTCAAAGGAGGCGTCGTCTCGGGCAGCAGGGTAAGAGGTCGAATTCGAGCCGGCGAGTGGGGAAGAGACCATCAGAGGGATATTGGACATGCTTCGGAACGACGCGCCAATGGAGGCTAACACGTCAGCCTGGGTCTCGTTGTGATGAAGCACCGCTTCTTTGATCGAGGAACGCACCTGTTTGACCGCTTGCGGCCGTGTCCGAAGCGTCTCCCGCTTGCTGGAACAGAGCCTGAAGCGACAGGCGTCGAGGGCGCCTCCACCCGTGCCCAGGCGGGCAGAGTCGATTTTGGGCTGCCGCTCCGCGCGCTGCCGCCGGTCCGACGCGTGCTGACGACGGCCGGCGGCATCGATGTGCCATCGCTCGCGCGTCGGACTTGCTCTCCAAACTCGCTTGTCGGCGGCGGTGTTGCTGAAGATGAGAACGATGACGAGGCGAGCGGAAAAGTTGGCCGGCGAGGCGAAGGAGGGAGGTCCGAAACGAGCGAGCGAAACGAGGCGCTCGCGAGGAGGTCGGCAGGGAATACGGCGCCCGACCGACGATTCGAGAGCGACTCGGATGACGATGACTTGCGTCGAGGAGTTGGAGGAGGAGGGAAACTTGCGGCGTCCGATGTCGCTATTGAACAGGTCGTAGAGGATGCTGACGACGAGGCGGCGGAGGTCGAGCCGGCCGGTGTGGGAGGCGGGCTCGGCGGCAGGGTCGACTTGCGCGAAGGAGAGGGGTCCGAAGCGAACGGCGCCGACTTAGGTACATCGTGCCGGATCAGGATACTCTGCGGACCAGCCGCAGAGGCCGCCGCACCGGAGGGCTTGCTTCCTGCGAGCTGCTGTTGCTGCTGCTGGGCGTTGGGATGAAGCGGGCTGTTTGATAGGGCGAACGTCGGGCTCTTTGGCGGCAATGGGACGGCCGCCTTGGCCTTCTTCCAAAACTTGAAGCCAGGCGACGAGGGCGGCGTGGGCGAGTGGACCGTCGACGGCGTCGAAGGGGGGCCGAGCTCGAGCGGAACCGGGCGGCGAGTAAAGGCCATCTTCGGAGGGACGAGGAGCGACTGGTGGTTTGCGTGCTAGGCAAGAGAGGCGTGGCTGGCTTCTGGACGACGCGTCGCATTTCTCCTCGGCTCGATCGCCTCCCTTCTCGACGCGTCGCCGCGTTTTCGCCCTGTCGCCGCCGCCCGCCGCAACCTAGCCCGCCTCCCCTGCTAGCAGAGCTCGAACGCCTGCCTGCTTGCCTGCCCGCCCGCTATCCCTCGTCGTCTCGGCTCCCCATCATCCTGCCCCTCCCCATCCTCGCTGCTGGCCAGTCTTCGCTACCACTACACGCTCCCTTCCAGATCTCCCAATCCTTCCCCCGCTGCCAGCCAGCGGCCAGCCTGTCGCTCGCGTCTCGACCTCTCGGTCACCAGCTCTCCCTCGCTTGTCATCCCGCCAGCCCTTCAAGCCACCTCTGCTGAGGCCTGCTTGCTGCCCCGACTCTGGGCACCTCCTGCCCATCTGCAGCAATGCTTCCCTCCGCCCTCTTCTTGCTCTTGGTGGCCGGCCTCCTCTCGCCACTCGCCCTGCTGACCCCAGCCGCCGCCGCGCACTCGTCAACTTCGCACCGCGGCCATCATCAGCACCGGCGAGCGTCTTCAGCCTTCACCCGACGGGCACCCTCGGCAGCTAAGGTTGTCAACGGGACCGGTCTCGCCAGTCAGTTCACGCCTGCCAACCAGGCCATCAGCTCAGTCTTTCTCCTCCCGTCCGACGACGCGTCGGGCGCCAGTCAGGGCGTGGCTCGGATACCAAACACAGTATGTGCCAGCTCGCTTGGCCTCAGCCTTGGATCAAAGCTGTTTGCAATGCTAACTTTAGCGCTTCTTCGCAGTGGTCCTTTTCGATCGCATTCTCGCGCGATACGTTCGTCTCGCCGACGTCGTCATTTGTCGCCTACTCTGCCTCGCTCAGTTCGGGCGCTGCCCTGCCGGGCTGGCTCAAGTTTGAGGCCTACGGCATCTACTTCTACGGCGTTGCACCTTCGTCGGACGGCAGTTTCTCGGTGGACCTTTGCGGCGGTCGCTGGGAAGGCGGCAAGGACGTTTGCCAGACGTTCGAGATCGACATTTCGCGCAAGCCGGTCGAGGGCGAGGTCCGGGCCGGATCGAACGTCAGC
Organism: Cystofilobasidium macerans; assembly: GCA_014825765.1. NCBI lineage: Eukaryota > Fungi > Basidiomycota > Tremellomycetes > Cystofilobasidiales > Cystofilobasidiaceae > Cystofilobasidium > Cystofilobasidium macerans. The sequence continues at coordinate 176,891 of MVAP01000013.1, read as the reverse complement.
TCGAGCAGTGCGAGCGCGAGCGCCTCGGCAACCGCGACGAGTAGCAGCGCCATACCGTCGGCCTCGGCGACGGCGGTTATAAGTCTTCGGACGCTCAACATCACGGCAGAGTCTGGCCTCGACGTGCCGTGGTCAATCGAGCGCGCAGATGGCTCGGCCCTCTTCTCTAACGAAACACTCGACAGCGCCACCGTCGCCGTCGACTGCTCAGCCGTCAACGGGCTGGAGTGGAATGCGACGTGCGTCCCTTCATCTACGCTTGGGATTGCAACAACTGACCCGTCAATGCTCTTCAGATCGCGTTCTTTCTACGGCACCGTCGCGGAAACGGCCATCACGAATCCGACGTACCCGTCGGCGAGCAAGCCTGCCACCAATTCGTCCTCGGCGATCCTCCTTCCAGTGACCATCTCGTCTGCCTCTTCCTCAGCGATACCCGCACCCAGCAGTATCGCTGGCAATAGCTCGTCTGTCGCTCTTAACGGCTCGATTTACCTTCGCCTCCCTCTGGCCATCTACCCCTCGCTCTTCAACTCGCCCTCGACCGACCCGCCCCAGGTTAACGCCACGATCGGCCAGCCTTTCACGCTCGACCTCGTCGGCAACCTAGCAGAGGCTGTCCAAGCCGGCTCCACCGTTCAGATGACGGTCGTCTATGCTCCAGAGCAGGCTGGCCAATGGCTGCGATTCAACCGGACGAGCGGCGTCGTCGGCGTCTACGACCGCTCGCTCGCGGCCGAGAGCAACTCGACTGACTTTGTCTACGCGGATAACAGCGGCCTGCGTAAGCGAGCCGTCGACGGCAATGGCCGCGCCATTGTCCCTTCCGACCTCGACTACGACCAGGTTCAGATCACACTCACTGCCGAGGATGGCTTGACGAGCGCGCGCTCGCACGAGCGGACAACCGTCAATCTGAGCTCGGCCTCGCCCGTCGGAGGCAACACTGACGGCGGCGGTGGAGGCCTGAGCGCCAAAGGCAAAACAATTCTCGGCGCCGTCCTCGGCTCGGTGCTCGGGGCAATCCTTCTCGGCCTCCTCTTGTTCTGCTGCTGTCGGCGCCGGCGCCGGCGCGCGCAGGATGAGGCGGCCGAAAAACGGGCGCGGACCGAGAAGGCTTCGACTGGACCGGACGGCGGCTGGTTTGACCCAGACGATGACGATGAGGACGTCGACCTTCGGTCTGACAGCGGTAGCGGCGATCAGAGACCCATCATCTCGCTCCCTCTACCGCCGGGTGCCCTCGGCGCACCCGAAGTCAAGCGGTCGTCGACGACGACCCTGTCGCGCTTCCGCGACTTTTTCGTCGGCAGCGCTGGCAACAATGCTGCCGAGCCTCGCGACCGGAGCCGAATGGTCTCGACACACAAGGCCAGTCTCTCGTCTGGCCGCGCCTCGGGCGTCTCACGGCCCCTCCCAGCGGCGACCGCCTTCTCGCCCCGGACGTCCGACGAGAACGGCTACTGGTCGGCCCGCGAGGAGCAGCTCTCGGTCGAGCCACCTCTGACGCCAGTCCTCTACGCCGAGCACATGCGACCCGGCCAGACACCCGGCTCGACGCCTGGCTTTGAGCAGGACGGCCGACGGAGCTCCGTCTCTAGCATGGATCGCGCACCGGCGACGCCCGGCCGAGGCCAACAGCAGGCCATGGCCGCCGGAGCTGCGCTCAGTGTCGCGACTGCTGCCGGCGGCGGTGGCTGGGGGCAGCGGCCGCTGTTCCCCTTCCTCAGGCACGATCCGGTCATCCGTTCAGCCCCGCCGGACGGGGTTGTCCGAGCCGAGCCTGGAGCCGGACCTGCTAACGGTCGATCCGGCCACCAGACGCACCAGAGCTTGGCCTCCTGGGAGAGCGCCTCGACATACGACTGGAATAACCCGCCCGCCCCCGCTGCTTTTGACACGGCCGCCTCGTCTGACAAGCAGCCGTCGTCGGGCTCGCTGCCGTCGCACTATTCGGCCGGCCGGGACGCGCTTCGAGACGAGGAGGAAACGCCTGCGGGCGGCCTGCCCTTCGCTTTGACCAACTCGGGCGTAAGCTCCTATCCCGACCTCGGACCGGTCGTCCTCTCTGCCGAAAGCACCGAGGAGGACCATTCGCAGTCGGCGGTCATCACCCGGGCGAGCCGCGTGCCGGCCGCTCAGGCGACTAAAGTTCGCGTCACCTCGACCGGCTCCGGCCACTCGCCACCCATCGTCGGAGACGACGGCTTCGTGCCCGACGCTCGGACCGTACGCCACTCGGTCCCGCCGGCCGAAACCGTGCAGCAGTTTGAGCACCCTTCTCCGCTCCCTTTCTCCCCGCAGATGGCTGCCGCTCAGCCCGGCTCGTCGGCCGCCGCCTTCATGGAGTATCCTGCCCAAACGTCCGACGGCTCGCTGGCCGCCACGCGCAATGTCGGCTCGCACGGTCAACTCCTCCACACGCGTCGGACGCCTGCCGGCGACGTCGCCGACTTTGACTCATCCGACTCCGGCGGCCACGGCGACGGCGGCGTCGACGATTCGTTTGCGGCTTACAGCCAGGGCGCAGGGACGTCGCTCGTCTCGCCCCTCGCCTCGCTCGCCCGGACGCCTTCAGCCGGTGCGCGACTCCCGACCCGGCCCGCCCACGCTGTAACGACGAATCGGCGGGTCTCTGGCTCGACCGCCGGCCTGACGCCGCCGCGACCTCTCGAGCCTGCCGCCTCGCTTTCGGGCCACAGCTCGGTCGGCTCGCCTAAGCTTTCGTTCCGGACGAGCGACGAGTCGACCACCTATTTCGCCTACACGGGCGACGAATTCTCATTCCGGCCTGTCGACGACGCCGCGGCCGCTAACCGGGGCGGTGTCCTCCGGGCGGTCGCAACCGGGCCCGAAGGCAAGGGCGAGAAGGCCCTCCCGCTCTGGCTGTCGTTCGACCGCGGCATGTTCGCGGGTACCCCTGCTGAAGGCGATGAAGGCCGGCTCGAGCTCAAGATTGTGCGTCTCCTTGACCTCCTGTCTGCCTCACCAATCGCAACTGACAACACACACACCCCTTCTTCACAGACCGAGACTGGGCCAAGCCCCGACAGCGGCCTGTTCGAGGAGCGCACCATTGGCCACTTCTCGCTCGAGGTTCGGCCAAACTCGCAAATGCCCCGTCGGTCGACTCGGGCAGGTAACCCTCGCGATCGCGTTGTTTCGTCGAGCGGCCTCGTTGGTCAGTGGCATTGAACGCCATCTCCTCGCACCCATCTCCACCGATCACATCTCCGGTCACATCTCCGATCACATCTCGTCTGGTTTCTTGCCCGTATTTCCTATCCCTACGCGTAATCCCTCTCCTCACACTTGCACCTGCTTCTCCACATCTTCTTCACTGAGGGCCCTAACCCCCTCTAGACCGGGGTCCTCCCTTTTGCGCCGTCGTCCCCACTTCGCTTTCGCCTCTCTCCCACGGTGGTTCTGCGAACCCCCGGGGCTGTATCTTGCCTGCGTCTGCCCCTGTAATGCTCGTCCCTCTCAGCTGCGCTGCCTTCGAAGCTATCTGATGTCGTCTGATCGTCATCCTCGGAGGCGTTCATAGCGGCGCGCTATAACCGCTCGAGCCGGCCGCAGCAGGTCGAGCTGACCTCCTCGATCGCTTTGCCGCAACCCCTGCCGTCAGCTCTCTGTCACTCGCCCCCAAGCACCCTCCTTCTCGTCCTGGCCTCCTGCACAGTCCCTTCCAACAGTCCGCTACGATTCTTTTCCTTGCCGCAACGCCCGCTCTCTCCAGCCGACTCTCGTTCGCCGCCGCCGTCGCCCGACTCACCTGCCGCCGCTGTTGCTCCCTCCGACGACCTCCCCGCGCTCAGCCCCAGCCCCTTCGAGCCGCCCTCCTCCACCTTCAGCCGGAAGCCGGCCGCAACATGTCTAGCATCCGCTCGCTCTCGCCCGCCAACGAGAAGCTCGACGGTCAGCGCCCGCCAGGTCCGCTCGCCGAGATCTGGGGCCATCGAGGCGTACGTTCCTCGCCGTGCAGCCCCTGGCGACGTCCCTCTCCCCCGCGCGTTTCGTCGCCGGCCGACGAACCCCGGCCGGGGTACGAAGCCCGACGTCGGACGTCAACGACCAACAGTCCCGCATCCTACTCGACGCTGCCGGCTGACTACCTTACCTCGCATCCCAGGCCTCGGCCGAGTTCCCCGAGAATTCGCTCGCAAGCTTCCGTGCCGCCATCGTTGAGGGCTCTGAATGTATCGAGAGTGGTTAGTCGACGTCTCGCGAGGCCGGAATAACGAGCCGTCGAAGCCACGCGACGTGCCCTGATGACTCCCCCCCGTCTCCCTTCCTTTATCGACAGATGTCCACAGTGAGTCTCATGAGTTAAGTGGATGTCGTTCTGCCGCTTCAGCTGACATTCTATCTGGACCCTTTCTTTGCAGCCACGCTCGACGGCCGCGTTCTCCTTTTCCATGATGCGACGCTCGATCGTGCGTCTCCGTAAGATCCGGACGTGACCGTACTAGAGCTGACTCTGTCATCCTTCCCATTTCGAATGCAGGCACGACCAACCTGACTGGGCCGGTCAAGACGCAGCCCTGGTCCGGTGTCATCGAGTTCGTGAGATCGGGCCGACCATGCGCCGAACGCGCTTACTGACACGGTCACTTTCCGCCCCCGCAACAGCAAGGCACTCACCAACAAGGCGCCGCATCAGCCGATACCCCTTTTCGAGGAGATGATCGAGCTTCTGATGGAGCCGGCAGCCCGGCACGTCAAGTTTAACGTGGGTCAGGCTTTGGAGCGACTTGAGCCATTCGAGTGTGGCTGATTGTGTGTTTGCCGACCGCCTCAGATCGACGTCAAGGTATCCAATGAACCCGACCGGCTTTTCTCACTAATTGCCGAAATTATTTGGTGCGTCCTTCTGGCATCGACTGATAACCTATCACGTCTGACTACATCTGAGCGGCCGGTGATTTGTTTCCTGCAGCAAGGTGCCGAACTGGGAGACGGACCTCGCTCCGCGGCTCATCCTCGGCCTCTGGCACACATCCTTCATCCTTCCCGCTCGGCGACACCTTCCGCTACTGCACGTCACCCACATCACCAAATCGCTCTCCCTCGCAACCCACTTCTTTGCCCCGCACGTTTCCGGCTTCTCGGTCGCCTTCCCGCTGCTCCTGACGCCCGAGGGCGAGGCCTTCCGTCAGATGTGCCGTCGCGAAGGCAAGAATCTTGGCGTCTGGACAGTCAATGCCGAGAGCGAGATGTGTGTTGCCGCTCGGCTCGGCTGCACATGGATCTTAACGGACCGGCCGCGCGTCTGGCGTGACCTGCGGATCGAGGTCCGTCTCCCTTCCCTTCCTGACATTGACGAACAGCGCGCAATAGGAGAGCTCACCGAGCATCGGCAATCTTGATTTTAGCTGGAGAAGGACTTCGAGGGCACGATGAAGCGCCACGTTCCGCGCTTCTTTGCATGGAGCAGTCCAAGCTATTACTCGGTCGGCCACCGCATGCTCGACGCCTACACGCGCAAGCAGCTCACCGCCCTTGCCGGCCCGTTTGAGGAGATTCCCAAAGCACCCTCACGCGCAGTCGACGCCGAGGCGGCCATTGCGGCCGCCAACGAGGCCGTCGCGTGAGCTCTAGATTGGCCCCCGCTCAGGATCGGCTGAGCCAGTTTAAAATTACATTCGCTTTGTTATACTATCCTTGCATTCACGCCAGATCCACACTCTGCTGTCTCGCTGCCCTTCTTGCCTTTCACCTCGTCCCAAGACGCCTACATGGACCATCCTCCTACTTTAGACCTCAGGCACTCTGCTCCCTCCGCACGACACACGATCTTTCCCGTCCCGTCTCAATCCCTCGCTCGCATGCTATCATCCGCTTTGCAACGCCAGCAGCTGCGCGAAAGACCTTTGTGGCCATCAGATTGACCGGCCGCAGCGCACTTAGTCCCAGCTCCGCATGCCTCCGCCAGCCGGGGTGGGGTTGTCGCCAAGCTCAAGCTGGCGGACCTCATCCTTTTGAGCCTTCGAGACGTGGATCTCGTCGACGCCGCCGATAGCCATTGGCAAAGGGATCGCCGCCGCCGCCGAAGCAGAGCCGCGGATCGCCAGATTGTCACCCTTTAGCCGGCTTGGTGGGCTGGCCGAGCGACGTGGCCGGTCGTCGTCGTCGTCGTCATCGTAGCGCAGGTCTCGCGAGGTCGACTCGCCTTCAGGAGGGTCGTCGGCTGACCGTCCGATCCGGCCAGCTAGAGCCCGACCTGCTTCGGAGAGCTCGCCGCGCTCAGCCTCCGCCCGGCGAGCCTTAACGAAGCGGTCCTGAACCGTCTGCCTGGCCCCAATGTCATCAACAGCCCGATCGTGCGTCCAGCGGTCGCCGCGAATCTCGCGCTCGCGTGTGCCAGAGTTCGCGCCGCGATCGGCGTGGGAACGTGGACCGCGCTTGTTGTCCTGGTAAGAACGCGAGTACGAGGGCAGATCGGGCGTCGGCCGGTCTTCGGTGTAGCGCATCGTCCCGCGACCTGTGACAAGGATCGAGAATCTTGTTAACCAGTCAATCTCATCGACTGACACAAGATGAGCAATGTACCCTTATATTGAACGCCGCCGTTCGCACGCTCCCGCTCGCGAGCCTGGTCATCCTTCAGGCGCCGCTTGAGCGCCTCCTCGCGCGCTCGCTTCTCCTGCTCCCGCCGTTCCATGTCTTCCCGTTCAAGCCGGGCGTCGATCTCCGCGTCGGTTTCGTCTCGGTCGAGCGGAATGCCGCGTGCGTCCCGCCGCTCCTCGGCCGGCGGAACCTCGTTTCGCCTCTTCGACTTGGGCTTGGCTTTGGATGACTTGTGCTTCCGGCGCGGCGGCGAGCGTGAGCGCGACGAAGACGACGAGGCCGAGGTCGAGGGCGACCGCCGGGCCTTCTTTGGCCGCCGCGACGATCGCTCAAGCGAAGGCGAGCGCGAGCGTGATCGGCTGTTGTCGTCGACGTTGCGGCCGCGACGAGCCACGGGGCTAGCAGACCGACTTCGCGAGACACTCCGCCCGCGCTCCTCATCGGCTGCAACAGGCTTCCTCGCAAGCTGGAGCTCGCCCGAGCGGACAATCCGGGCAGGCTGGAGCGGCCGATCCTTGGCGTCGGTCGGAAGGGCCTCGATGGCGCGCAGGTGCTCGAAGCCAGAGACGACGCGGCCAAAGACGACGTGCTGCACGGGGCGAAGCGGGGGTCAGGCCTATGCTGACAGTCAGATCACCACAAGCAGAGCGCACCTTGCCATTCAAGTGAGGAGCTTCGGCCATCGTCAGGAAGAACTACAGTGAACGGCGGAGATCTAAGTCAGATAAAAAAATGGGGGACATCGCTGGCAAGAGATCTTACCTGCGAGCCGTTGGTGTCCTTGCCGCGATTGGCCATGACAAGCAGGCCCTCGCGGTCGACCGGGTTCGACAGGTCCTCGTCGGCGAACGTGCCGCCATCTGACGAGCGGCGGATGAAGACCTGTCTCGATCAGCGGGCCGCGCTCCTCCCAAAGTCGGCAGTACAAGCCAAGGGCGACGCACAGATCGACTCGCCGCCGGTGCCGTTGTGCTTCGTGAAGTCACCGCCTTGAAGCATGAATTGGGCTGCGATCGATTGCGCAGGCTGTCAGGCCGCAATCAAGATTCACGAGAGACGATGCCGAGCACATACGGATGACCCGGTGGAAAAGGGAGCCCTCGTAGCAGAGCGGCACGCCCGAGACGGGTGATATGCCCGCGGCGCCAGTGCATAGGACGCGGAAGTTCTCGACGGTCCGCGGAACGCGGTCGGCAAAGAGCTCGAAGACGACTCGGCCGAGCGGCTTCTCATCCAGCTCAATGTCGAAGAACGTGCGCGGATTAGGCGCCATGTCTGCCAGATGCTTGCTGAAACGCTTAAAGGACAGGGGATGAAAGGATGCGGTCGACAGCAGGATGAGGCTGGCCTGTTCCTGCCGCCCTCCTTGCGCGCGCGTCGCCTTCGCCTCCGCCCGCCTCCGACGACGACAGCGCATCTTCTCCATCTCTCGCTTTCCCCCTTGTGCAGTCCCCCTGTCTCGCCATGCCGCCCAAGCGCGTCGCCCGGCCGGTTGATCCATCCATTCTCTCGACGGATTCGTATGGTCAGCCGCCGCCGCAGCAGGCGTACGACCAGCAGACGCAGCCAGCCTACTTCGACCCATCGAACGCGGGTCAGCAGCCAGCTTATGGGGACCAGCAGGCGTACCAGCAGCAGCAGCAAGCCTACGGTCAGCAGCCTCAGCAAGAGCAGTACCAGCAGGGGTATCCGTCACAGGCCTATCCAGCGAACCCTATTGCCCAGCCGCCGCACTCGACCGGCCGGCAGGCTCGAGGCGGCGCTGGGGGTCGACCGCAGCTGGACCCCTCGCTCGTTCCGTCGCCCATCTCGCTTCTCGCTCACGCCCAGCAGTACAACGACTCTCAGAACGGCGGATCGTGGTCGTCAGCACTCGAGGGCGGGCCTCCGGGTGCGCAGGTTGACTTTCGAGCGGTCGATGAGGGCGTCTCAACACCAACGTACGTCCGGTCTTCGCTAACGGCCGTACCAACATCGGCGGACCTGCTCCGATCATCTCAGCTGCCTTTCGGCATCCACGTGACGCCATTTGCCGAGCCTCTCTTTGGCGAAGCTCCAATTCCTGTCGTCGATCCTGGCGAGGAGGGGCCGGAGCGATGCCGCAATTGCAAGGGCTACTTGTCAAGCCTCTGTCATTGGGAGGGCGGAGGACGCTGGCGGTGTAATCTCTGTGGGACGGCGAACACAAGTACGTGCGGGAAAGCTGGCTCCTATAACGCCATACAACACTGACATCCGCCAACTTGCCTGCGCAGGCACATCTGGCGTCAGCACAAGCGGCTATCAGACAACCTTCACAGACCCAGCTTCGCGGCTCGAGCTTCAGCTGGGCTCAGTTGATTATGTCGTGCCGAAGGCCTACAACTTCCCTCTACCACGTCACGCACCGTTCTCGTCGTCAGCTGTGGCCGTTCCGCTCGACGCGTCCCAGTCGACGGCTAGCCGGTCAATCTCTAAAGCCGACGCTGCCGCAGCCAAGGAGGATGAAGATATGGCGCAGCGTTTAACATCGCTTGCTCTCGGTCCGACCCAAGCGCCCATCTTCCGCGAGCCACGGCCACTCAAGCACCTTTTCGTCCTCGACGTCTCATGGAATGCGACCGCCTCGGGCTTCCTTGAGGCTTGGTGCGCGGCTGTCCGTAGTGCGCTCTTCGAGGCGTCGGACGATGGCCTGTCGGTCACGTCGCGCCTCGGCTCGGGCGAGGAGGTCGCCTTTGTTGGCGTCGAGGGCTCTGAGCTACATTTCTGGGACCTCAGCGACAGCGAGGGCCCGCGGATGAAGACAGTGGCCGACCTTGAAGAGCCGTTCTGCCCGCTGCCACCGGGCGGCCTGTTCGTTAATGTCGAGTCTCAAGCGTTCGTTCTCCTCTTCACGTTCTAAAGTCAACGAAAACGAGTTGTTGACGAGATACTTCCGACACAAATTTCTGCAGCTCGCAAGTCCTCTCGCTCCTCGCGCTGCTGCCTTCGTTGCATGCATCCTCGCAAGCTCCGTCGCACGCAATCGGGTCGGCCTTGTCTGCCTCCCTCTCTGTCATGGCCGCCTCGTCCGGTGGTGTCCTTCACGTCTTCACTCTTACTCCGCCGTCACTTGGCTTGGGTGCGCTGCCCAAGCCCCGAGACGAAGCCGCCATGCAGAAGACGGACAAGGAAAAGACGCTCTTTGGCGTGCGCGAGGGCCGCGAAGGCGCTTGGTGGAGGACGCTTGGCGAAGAGTGCGTTGAATGGGGCATTGGCGTCAACCTTTGGGTCGCCCCGAGTGGCTACGCCGATGTCGCGACAATGGGTGCGTGTGCTGCGCGAGCCCGTCGAGCCGTCCGCGCAGTCCCTGACCTCTATGCCGCTCCGTTTAGGAATCATGTCCGAGCTCACTGGTGGCGAGACCTTCTACTTACCCCGTTTTGACCCGGTCCGGGATGCGGCCCGCCTACGGTCGTCTCTCTGTAAGGTCCTGCACCAGTCGTCCGTCTGGAACGCCACGCTGCGCATCCGGTGCTCGACCGGCCTCCGCGTTGCTCGGCACGTCGGCTCCTTCTTCGAGCGCTCACCGACCGACGTCGACCTGCCGGCCGTCCCGCCGACGGCTTCGCTGCTTGCCCTACTCGCTCACTCTGGCTCGCCTTTGACCGAGCGCGAGCCGGCATCAATACAAGTCGCGATTTTGCACACGACGCGAGCCGGCGAGCGGCGGGTGCGCGTACTCAACCTTCGGCTCGGCGTTACGTCTCTCATCGGCAACGTCTTCCGCTACGCTGATCCGGATGCGGTCATCGGCATTCTCGCCAAGGAAGGCATGGGCCGGATGGAGAGTAAGACGCTGCCCGAGGTCCGGGACGACCTTCAGCAGCGGGCGGTCAAGATCTTGACGAGCTACCGACGCAACTGCGCTCTTGGGGCGCCACTTGGCCAAGTGAGTTCGACATCTGTACCTGAGGCTCGCAGGTGATGCTGACATCCACGTCTTTCCGTCAGCTTGTCCTGCCCGAAGGCTTCACCCTATTGCCACTCTTCCTCCTCGCCCTGTTCAAATCAAAGCCGCTGAAGCCGTCGCCAGTGACGTCCGACGTGCGCGTTCAGCACCGGCGCCTCGTCCAGGCCTCGTCCCCCCGGTCGCTCATGACGTACCTCTATCCGCGACTATTTGCCGTGCACCGGATGGGCGAGGACGTCGGTCAGCCGATCGAGGGCGCCGAGGGCCGCATGATCCTTGGTGAGGGCATGCGACTTGGTTACGAATGGATGGAGGGCGACGGCGCATACTTGCTCAGTGAGTTGACCTCCGATCGGTAAGCGCCTGTTGAGGACGACTTGCTGACGCGCCGCTGCTGCTCCCCAGTCAACGGAGAGGCTGCTGTCCTCTGGCTCGGAGCGTCGATCTCTCCGAAGCTATTGGAAGATCTCTGGGCTGTCGATGACCTCGAGGCTGTCGACCCACGCATGGTGAGCGCTCGGCCGTCTAGCAGTCCTACCTGATCGACCAATCACTCACCGCCCACCTCTCATTCGCCCACGCAGTCAACTTTGCCACGGCTCCCGACTCCAATCTCGAAGCAGCTGCGTGCGCTACTTGAGCACTTCGCGACGCACGCTGGCCATGAGCTGCCGCTGACGATTGCCCGGCAAAACCTCGACGGGTCCGAGCTCGAGTTCGCCAACCTGCTCGTCGAGGACAAGAACAACGGCGAGATGGCCTACGGCGACTGTGCGTATATCGAATTGCTGCTGTACACGTTCCTTCTGCGTGATCTGACCTTTCAATCGGACGTCAGACCTGCAACGCCTCCACCAGGCAGTCAAGAAGGAGCTCGAGGGCGCCCCGGGTGCGGACGAGAAGGGCGCCTTTATGTCGTGGTTTTCGAGCTAAGGCAGCTGGATATGCATGATCCAAAACGCAACAGTATTTTTGTGAATTTCTCTGTCTACCTTACGATGTGTTGCAAGTTATGCGAGCCTCTCAAGGTTGCGATCGTACGCACATTGCCGTGCCGTTCGGGCGCTCGGCCGTGCAGGACGCACGCTTGAGCTCGCCTCCGCTGAAGCTGCCCCTGGTGCTGCCCTCGCCACCCGCTTCCTTCCGGTCACACCTGGTCAAATAATACGACCGAGAGGTGTCTTTCTCTCCCCACTACGCACGATGGCCAGCAAAACAATACTCGCCCAGCCGCGGCCAGTAGGGAGCCTCAAGACACTCCCGGGCGGCGGCGCTCCTCCGGCTGCGCTCCTCCCTCCGGTTGCCCCTCGGACGTTACCTCCTGCGCCTGCTGCACCGCTTGCAGCTGCTACAAGTGTGACGACGGGGCCGGCCTCAACAGCGCTCTCCCGATCCGACAGCCGGACGCCGTCGCAAGAGTGCCAGCACCTAGCGCAGCTTCTGGCCGCCGGTGATGAGGGCCGGAGGGTGCTCAAGCGCTACCGCCAGATCGTCAAGTGGGCTGTCCGAGAACGACTCGCTGCCGGTAAGGGCAAGGAGAGGGCCAATGTTCGTCGGCCCAATACCCGTTCGCCATCCTGCACGACTGAGGCTGTTCGCTGAGACTCACCCCTCGTTCGCCGCCTCAGGTCCAGCCGCCGACGTGCGGGAGCTGCGACGAGGTGCTTAGCCGGCCGGCCGCCTGCCTCGGCTGCTCGTTCGTCGGTTGCCTTAGCTCTGCCCACGGCAAGGGGGCCCATGTCTTTGAGCACGGCCGCAAGCTCTCGCATGCTTTCAGTCGGTAGCCGTGTGCGATGCTCCTTGTCAGACCGATGATTGCTAATGTCCTGTGCTCCTGGCATAGGCGTCGACTCGTTCTCGGGCGCAGTGCACTGCGCCGACTGCCACGACTTTGTCACTTCAGCCGTCTTCCGGAAGGAGCGGCGACTAATCAAGATCCAGGAGGAAAATCGCGTAGTCGCGCACAAACAGGGCGCGTTCTCTTCCAGAAAGCCGGCCTTGTGTTAGATGCTGATCAGACTCTTAGCCCGGCCGTTGTTTCCCGCAGGCGCGAAGCGGAAGCGACCAGCCGCCCTCGCTTGGGAGCCGAACGAAGCCGAGGCCGACGCTCTGTCACGAACAACGTCCCTCGGCTGCCGAGGTCAGCTCACTTGTTCTCAGATCCTGTCGCTGCCTCTTGTCACTAATTGGTCTTATCAATCTCTCGGCAGGCCTCCGCGGGCTGCGCAACATCGGTGGGTTCATTCTACGACCCAGATTGCGCTTCGACTTCGCCACCGTCTGACCAGCACACAATCTGTCACCTCTCAGGCCAAACCTGCTTTCTCAACGTCATCTTGCAAATATTTGCGCATAACCCGCTCCTTCGCGACCATTTCCTGGCCGACTACCACAACCCAGGCCTCTGCACTGAGAACGACTGCACGTGCTGCGAGATGGACCGGATCTTCACCGAGGTGCGCTGCGCTACCGTCGGGCGCTCGTCTGGCCATAATTGACCTCAATACGCCACTCAGTTTAACTCGGATGACCGGACGCCCTACGGACCGATCACCTTTCTCGCTAACATGTGGCAGTCGTCGGATCACCTGGCCGGCTACGCGCAGCAGGACTGCCACGAGTACGCTCGCTCTCTGGAGAAGACACGGCAGATCACTACTGACTGACCCTGCGCTCTGTTAGATTCTTCATCGCTGCCCTCAATCAGATGCACGAGAATTCGGGCGGGACCGAGCGGGACTGCACGTGCGCAATCCGTGAGTTCCCTATGTCCTCTGCTTCGCCAGGGATGTTAGCACCTGACGTCCTGCGCATCCGTACCCAGACTCAACCTTTTACGGCAAGCTTCAGAGTGATGTCTGCTGCGCCTCGTGCGGCGCCATCAGCTCGGCTATTGACCCGATGCTCGACATTTCGCTCGACCTTCGCTCGAAAGCGGGCGTTTTGATCGAGGGCGAGAACTCACTTGCCAAGTCGCTGGCAAGGTGAGTCTCGATTCATCGACCGGAAACGGGGAGTCCTCTCTAACTTTACTTCTACAGATACACGAGCCCCGAAAAGCTCGGCCAGCAGTACGTGTGCGAGTCGTGTCACATCTCTTCCTTCGTAAGTAGCCCGGTGCATGTGTCGCGACATCAATGCGTTCTGCTCACCCATGCCATCATTTATCAGGACGCGGTCAAACAACTCAGCATCAAGGAGATCCCGCCGGTCCTTACCTTCCAGTTCAAGGTGCGTTCTATTCCGTCTTTTACGCCATCCGGTCTATTCACTGACAGGGATTCCTGTTCCATTGTTCAGCGCTTCGAGCACAAGTCGGGCGACCAGTCGATCAAAATTGACACGCCCGTCAAATTTCCGCCCTCGATCGACATGACGCCCTATACGACGCGCGCGGCGCGCGCCGGTGGCCAGGTCAAGCCGAGCGAGGCCGACGAGATGATATGGGACCTCTTTGCCGTCGTTCTCCACCGCGGCCAGATTAACAACGGGCACTGTGCGTTACGTCGGCTTGTCGCGAATTGATCTCCCCTCACGTAGAACTAACGCCGACTTTGACTCGAACGACAGACACCAACTTCTGCCGCTTCCGCAATGACTGGTACTACTTTGACGACGAGAAGGTTGGCCTAAGCAGCCTTGAGATCGTCCTCAGTTGCAAGCCGTGCGTCTTTGTTTCTTACCCGTGTGTAGCGCCCGAGCTAAATGTCTTACTTTCGCAGATACATCCTTGCGTACGTCAAGCGCAATCTCGAGTACAAGGCCTAGAATACTTTAACTGCATCGCATCTCTCACCGACCCTGAATCTCCGCCGGGCGGCCCCATCTCATTCTTCTCCCCTTTCTCGTTGTCCACGAATAACACTGCATCGGCATCTGCTCCCCACTCGCATTGTATACGACACCCGCTTTGCGCTCCCTCGAGCGTATTCGTGCTCTTTGGATAACATTCATTTTTGAGCCGCGATGTCGAGACTCATGAACGACGCGCCTGTCTTTTTCCATTTGCCCTCGCGCGCGTCTGCGAAACTCGGAGGCTTCCTACCCCGAGGCGCGTCGGCACTGGCCCGAAGCGTCGAACGCCTCTCACTCGGTTGTTCGGTCGGCCAACACTCCCTTCGACAGCACTTCGACCACCTCAGATCCCCTCTCAACATTCTCAGGGCCTTGGTCCTCCATTTCTCCGTCGCGACTCCTCGCAAGTCCTTTTCGCAATCTCATCGACGAGGTCATGGCCTTCAATCTAGCGTCACCGGCACGGCCGAGCTCGCAGCGGCCGCCTAACGGCTACCACTACCAACGCTCGCCCTCGTCCTCGTCACCGGCGGCAGGTCCGCCCGTCTTTCCCTCTGGCATACCCGTCAGCCGATCTCACGTTGGCAATCTATCAAATATAGGCGGCAGCAGCAGCCCGGCCAAGGCCCGGCCGCAGAGCGCTGCGGTCGGTCGGGGAACGCCCAGCCGGAGCGGCCATGCAGCCTCGAGGAGCCTCGACGTCTCGAGCCGGTCGCTTGCGCCCTACTCGACACCACCTGCCGCTCCGATCAACATGGCAGACGTTGAGCGCGACTTCCAGAACATGATGGTCAGTCCGATCCCCCTGCGGCGAAGGCGGGTATCAAGCCGCGCTCGTTCGCAGCAAGCCCGAGACTGACCGATGGTCCAATCGACGGATGTAGAACGTCCTCGAGGTGCCAGCAAGCGTGCGTGAAAAGATGAACACGATGGAGCCGCACGTCAAGCACCAGTTCTTGAAGAATTCGGTGCGTTCTTAAGCCCGAATGAGGCTCTCGACTTCTGAGCCCCTCGGCTGACCCGCGATGACCGACCGCGCTCCGCAGCAGTCATTCAACCTCTCTACCCCGTCACGGCCCTCGACTGGCGGGCCCGCCGTTAACGGCCAGGCCATTTCGGCACCCCTCTCAGCGTCACTTAACGTCTCGCCAGGCTATGGGACGCAGTCACCGCAGTTCAGCCGAGGGCTTAACGGGGAGCGGCCGCCAGCAAGTCCCAGCCAGGCCAATGCGTACGCCTCGCCTGCACCTCCGACGCCCGGCAAGAAGGGGAAAAAGGCGGCGACCATGAGCACCGCCTCGAGCTCAAAAGCCATAGACGGTCCAGTAGCAATGGCACGCTGGCTCAAGGAGGGCCCGCCGGCGGCACAGATGGACATTGCAAAGGTCAAAAAGCTAAGGATGCTGCTCCGCCAAGAGACAACAGTGTGCGTTCCTGCTTGTGATTCAATCGCGCCATAACAGACCAGACAGCCAACTCGCTTCGTCCCTTCACAGTTGGCTTGAAGTCTTCCTACAGGAGCGCGGCTACCTGTCTCTGCTGCGTCGGCTCACAGAGGTGCTTGAGATGGAGTGGAGGTGCGTTCCGAATGACGCATAACGGGACAGACAAGCGGCCTGCTGATTTCGGCTACTCTTCGGCCTTCTAGAGAGGAGCAACACGATGATCAGCTGCTCCATGAGCTGCTGCGCTGTGTCAAGGCGCTGGCAACTTCCGATGTTGGCTGCATCGCCATCCGCGGCTGCACGCCCAACCCCTTCTTCCCGCTCGTCAGCCTCCTCTTCACCGACAAAAAGCCCGGAGACGTCCCTACCCGGCAGCTTATGGTTGAGATCGTCGCCCTTCTGTTCGACCTCTACCCGACACGACCGGCACCGCCTCGTTGGCCTGGCGACGACCAGCCGGCGGGCCGCCAGTACGTCCACCCACTGCCGAGGGAATTCAGCAGCATCCCGCAGCTTGCGCGTCAGCTTCTGCTCGGCGAAGACAAGAACAAGGACCTTGTCGACTTTGTGACCGCTGCTCGCCGGCCGAGGGTGTACAAGACGTACTTGACCGAGATCTCGGATGTCTGGTGCGACACCAAGGCTTTTACACTGCGGCGCATTCATGCTGACGGGCACTCTTTCCCATCCGCCTCAGCCGCGACTACTTTTGGATGTTTTGTCACGGCAACGGTGTCTGGCACCTAGATGAGACCGATGCCAACCTGATCGAGCGGCCGACTGCGCCAGGAGGCGCCACGGGCGGAGGTGCGTTCGGGCGAGCATAAACGACGACTAATGGCACTGACACTGTCCGGCCCCCACCGCTCACCGCTTCTCGCGATAGTCGAGTACGAGGCCGGCAACTATCTAACAGCTCACTTCAAGCTCATCAACGCCATGGCTCGGTCATGTCTGGAGCACAATGAGCCGCTCGAGTCGGAACTCAGCGCCTGGCGCTTACATGCGCAGCTTTTCGAGAGCGGACTGGATCGGATCATCCTTGTCAGCTCTACCGCCTATATCTCCCTTAGATGACCGTCTGACTGGGCTTCCTTGATCGATACAGGCCGCCCGCAAGGCTTCAACGACCTACTATCCGACCCTCCACCTCGAGATCGCCCGGTATTGCGCTCTCGCTCTCGCGGCCGATTACGCCTTGCCGCAACAAATCATGCGCCTGATCGAGCCACCGCCGGCCCAGTACCGCAAGATCGACGGTCACGCCCGTGATCAGATGACAAGCCAAGGGCTCGACGGCGGACGCCACCTTGGTCGCCTCGAGGGCGGTCGAGGCCTGCCGTCAACAGCTCCACTGCCGCCACCTGGGCACCCAGTAAACGACCGCTACAGCTTCCAGGGCGCGCAGGAGCCGACGTCACGTAAGTTTTCGCCGGCTCCGCAGCTTACGACCGCCATCGGCGCCCCCGACAAGCAGAGCTCAGCGCTTGATCTCGCCTGGGACTGAAGCGGGCCGCCCTTAGTTACTCGATCTTCCCGCCCGCCGTCGCCGTCTTCATTGGGACCCTTGCGCACGCTTCTCCTGAGTTTTGTCTGCCCGCATCCACCGCCTTTCCGTTACACGCCTTGTACCCGCTTTCTGTCGCTTGCTCCGATCTTCTAGTGCCTCATTCTCAAGCCGCCTCATACATGGCCCGTCAGGATCATCGTGACATTGAGATAAGGCTACAGTGGAGAGAGAGAGAGACAGAGAGCAGGGCGCTATTCAGACGTCGACGCGCCGGATGCAATCGCGGCCAAGGTCCTCCAGGCTACGCCAACCACCAAGCTGCATAGTCAGATCGAGGTCGGCGAGGATGCCTGCCGTCGGAATGTCGGAAATCTTGTCAGCACATACAAAGGAGCCCCGAGTAGAGGGGAAGGGGGCAGGCCCAACGCTCTGATTAGTCAAGGGAGCAACGAAAGCGGACGAACACTGTAGGACGTGCTTGACGCCAGCCTTGCCGCCAAACGCCAGGCCGTAGACCCACGGCCGGCCGATGTACACGACGTCAGCGCCCAAAGCGAGAGCCTTGACCTTCATCACCGTGATAGAGAAGTGCGATGTCAGGGAAGCCTGACTAGACGTGTAGAGCGTCCTGACGCACCACATCGCTTCCAGTTCGCACACCACTGTCAAAGATGATCTCGATCTGACCCTTGACGGCGTCCGCAATCTCGGGCAGCATGTCGAGCGAGGCCACGCAACCGTCCATCTGCCGGCCACCGTGGTCTGACAAGCAGCAATGGGTTAGTCATGCGTATGTAAACGGAATATCGCCGGCACGCACTGCTGACGACGATGCCTGCAACGCCGAGCTCGACTGCCTTTTTCGCGTCACGGACGGTTTGAATGCCCTTGAGGACGATTGGAACTGGATCGGAAGGCGTGTAGGGATGTCAGTCCTACGCCGAGTCACCGACGACCGACCGAAGACCCACGATCGGTCTGGGTCCGCAGCCATTCAATGTCTTCCACTGAGTGCGAGTGGCCGGGGAAGATCCAGCTCGCCCAGATCTGAGCTGCGTGCTGCAGGTCCTCCTCAACCTCCTTACCAGTCTCAGCCTTAAAGGTACGCCGGAAAACGGGGTCGCTGAAGCCGATCTCGACGCCAATCTCATCGTTTTTGATGAATGGGTTGTATGCATGGGCGGCGTCGGCTGGCCGCCAGCCGAGAATAGCAGTGTCGAGAGTGACCATGATGGCCTTGTAACCATTCTCCTTTGCCCGCTTGAGAAGCGAGACAGTGATATCATCGTGCGAGCGGTCGGGCCAATATACTGCAACGAGATCGATCGACGAAGGATCAGTCATGACGCTGCCAATCTGCGCAGCAACGATCAAAACTCACGCTGGTAGAATCGTAGACCATCACCGCTGGCCTCGGCAACCTCCTCGATGGACGATGCGGCGGCCGTGCTGAGCGTGTAGGGCACGCCGCAATCGGCCGCAGCCGCGGCCGTGCCGCATTCACCGTCTTCGTTGAAGATCTTGAGAACACCGACCGGGGCGAGCGCAATAGGGAACTTGAGGTCCTGTCCGAGGAGCTTGGTCGATAGGTCAGGCTGCTTGACGGCTACTAGCCGGTTCGGCACTAGACCCCACTTGTCGAAGGCCGCCCGGTTGTTGTCGTCCGTCTTGCGCATGCCGGCCGAGCCGTGAACATATCCCCAGCTGTTGCCAGACAAGGCCTTTTCCGCCTCCACCGGCCAGTCTTCATAGTGAATTGGAAACCTTGGGCGGACTCCTTGGAGACCCTGTGCGTAGATTTCCTGCTGGAAGTCGCTCGGCTTAGTGACATCGTCACGCTGGGTTGGGACCGACATGGCTGAGTTCAAGGGGCGAAGGGCGAATGTGAAGGGCTGGTTACGAAAGCTTGGGCTCAAGCGGTTGAAGGTCAGCTGCCGAGAAAGAGGAGGTGTAGCAAGTAGGTCGACAAGACGCTTGCGACGACCGACGGCTCAGCCTCATCGAGATCGTTCGCCCGGCCGTCAGCTGAGCAACCCACGACGGGAGCAGCCTCCTTGCTTTGCGTCATACTCGCTCCCCAGTAGGACCGGTCTGTCGGTCAGACATCAACCAGGTCAGCCCAAGAATAGCCAAGGGGCGTCGTACGAAGGGGAGCGAGTGCGGGCCGCAAAGGGGTCCATGGTCCGGGGCGAGCTGGCGGAGCAGCGGCCCCCCCCCACGAGCGCAGCCCCCCGGCTTCCTCCGCGCTTACCCCGAACGGCGACCTCGCCCTCCCGTACCTGGCCCCCCCCGGCCCAGCGACGCCGAAGCGCGGCTTCGTAGGTGGGATCTCGCTGACTGGCTTCGTTGACGAGTCGGCTGGATCGGACGCGCCAAGAGGATGACGTCCGCGTCTTGCAGGCCTGCCAGGCGAGCAGGCGCATGTGGTGTGCATGCACGACCTAACCTTCTTGACGCCCTCCTCCTCGTCCTTCACTCCCGCTCGCCTGCATTTCCTCCCAAACACTTTTGCGAAAGAGTAACAACATGTCCGGCGACGCCATCCGTAGCGGAGCTTCCTCGGCGACCGCTATCGCCCCGCCCGACCAGGGTCCGCAGGACAAGCCTGCCAACCCTCGGCCCAACGTAGACTCGTCCTATGAGCCGAGAGGATGGGTGGCCCGGTCAGAGTTTGCAACGTGGAACCTCTTCACCGCCAACATGGTTTGTGGCTTAGATGTTGTGTCAGGCAACGTGCACCGACTGACCCTCACTACAGGGAACAGGTGGCGTCGCCATCCTCATCGGAGGGTGCAACTTCAAGTTTCGAGGGCAGCGCGAGCTCGGCACAGTCTTCTTCTTCTTCGACCTCGTGCGCCCAGCCGCATGAATGTCCGACCAGGTGTGCTCGGTCTGACGCCTTGTGTCGCCCTGTATCAGATCCTTTTCCTTGTCAATATCGCCTTCTTCGCGACCAAGGCGATCAAGCATCCGCAAGCCTTCAAAAAGAGCCTCTACGACCACGAGGACGGGCTTTTCCTGCCATGCTTCAATCTCGGCTTCGCCACACTCTTTGTCTGTGTACTCGACTACGCAGTACCATACTGCGGCTTTTGGTATGTCGTTCGTTCCATTCATCAAGCCAATCGTTGCCCTGCGACTCACGATTCGGCTGCTCTGGACCCCCTTCGTCGCTCGATCAGGCTCGTGCGCGCGATGATGGTCGTCTGGGTCATCTACATCGCGGTCGGCCTTTTCGTCGGCATGCTCCTTGAATGGACGATCCGTGGCCGCAACCGCGACCTCTCGACCGTCACGCCGGCCGATCTTCTGCCCCTGTTCCCACTCATGTTGGCGGGCACGCTCGGCAGCGGTCTCTGCAGCAAACTACCGCTCGACCAGGCCGGCTACGTCATCATCGTATCATACATGCTCCAATCGACCGGTTGGTGGCTCGGTCTCCTCAAGTGCGTCTTCCCATACAGCTTGGCTAGACAAGCGGTTTGCCTAACTTTACGTGTACTTTGCGTAGAATGGCCTGTTGGATGCACCGGAACATGACTCTGCCCAACCCCTCGACCAACTCGCTCCCGGGCTACCTGATGGCGGTGCGTCGCTGCCATCTCTCCGCCCGCCCCAGCCCTTGTATGCGAACTGAACCAACCTGCTCCTGCTCAACGTCGCAGGTTGGCCCGCCTGGCTTCACCGCCTTCGCCTTCCTGAACCTTGGCAAGACCGCTGTCGATGCTTTCCCGGCGTCCAATATCCTGGGCGGCGCTGAGGCTGGCCGTATCTTCTTGGCTGTCTCTGTTTGGTTCTCAGTCATGCTCTACGTGCGTTTGCACCTGAGTTCAACCTCTCCCCCGTCTCTTGACTAACTCAGAAGTCACTTGCCACTTCCAGGGAATGGCTCTCTGGCTAATCTTTGCTCCGATGACCTTGTTTGTCGTGTCGGCCGTCAAGAATCGCGACCTGGAGTGGTCCATGGGTTACTGGTCGTACGTTGTCTTGCGTAAGAGCAACTCCAGTCGCTAGTTGACCATCCTGTCGCTACAACCGCAGATTTACCTTCCCTATCGTGGGATTTGGTATGGCGAACGCGGTTCTCGGAGAGCTTCTGCCATCAAAGACCTTCAGCTCAGTTCAAGTCCTCTTCATCTTCATCGTCGGTATCGCCTGGCTGGTCAACGTCCCATTCATGGTGCACGCCATCTTCATCTCGCGCTCCATTCTCGTCCCCAAGGCGCCGAAAGAGGTCCTCAAGACCGTCGTTGCCGGTGACGAGGAGGCCTCGGTCGCTTTCGAGCCAGAGCCAGCCGGGCTCAGGCCCCGCCGAGGCCGTACGACCAGCGACCGCCGGAAGGGCGAAGACGCTCCCTCGCCCGAGGCATAGCCACCCTCAAGCGCTCGCCCCCTCTAGCTGGACACAAGTCGGCTTCAGACCCTGTCGCTCGCTCGCCAGCTTAAACCACCCCCACCTCTAACAACCCCTGACATTGACGAAAACTACCTAATCTCTTCACCACTGTATCAATGTCTCGCATCATCATGCTGTATCTTGAAAGTGATGCGCCGAGGACAAACCAGGACACCCTAGACACCTCCAGCGGTTGAGGACGATACCGCTCGCAAGGAGAAATAGCCTCACGGGGTCCTTGAGCTGTCTTGATAGTCAGACCGCTCGTTTAAGCCCATCGGAAAGCAGCAACAGGCTTCATCGGCGAGCCTGCGCGATTGCTCATCGGACACCTCAGATTTGTGGCATGATCAGCCGATGAGCTGTCGCCGCAGAGCAACGACGGGGACTTGTTGTCTTCGACGCTCGCCTCCGCGCCGGCTCCGACAGCGGCCCCGCCATCCGCCGACACGCCCCCGCACCTGCCCTCCTCCCGCCACGATGGCCGCGTACGCCCGAAGCTCCAGATCCACCGACTTCGGGAGGATATATCGGGCCTGCCCTCCACGCTTGCGACACCCTGGCGGAAGTCGGACACCGGCCGGGGCTGGAGGTTCGGAACGATGGAAACGGGTCGTCGGGCAGCGTCATCGACATCAGCGTTTAGCTGCGCCTCCCTCTTGAAGGATCGATCAAGAGGGGCGGCACTTTCTCGCCCAAGACGTTCATCTTGACCGCCCTTTCATTTCGTCTGTGCGCTCCTCAGCTTTTGATAGCCTCGCCGTCTCTGTGCAATGTCGACCAAGCCCTCCAAGGTCCAGAAGACCAAGCTCAAGGGCGCAGCTCTGCTCCAGGTACGATTGTCTCTGCCCGCAGCTGCCTCTGCATGGTCTCCCCCGCTGACGATGCGCCTCGCCTCGCCAGGACCCGCGCCTCAACAAAGTATGTTGATGATGATCTATGGCTAGCAATCGAGAAATCAATGGGCTGACAGTCTCGCTGTCATCAACTCAGGGGTCCGCCTTCACCCGCGAGGAGCGCGAGCGCTTCGAGCTTGTTGCCCAGTGCGTCCGATTGAAACTCCCGCCCGTCGCTCGCATATTAGCTGACCTTACTGTGCCTCCTGATCCGCTATCTTAGCCTACCCTCGGCCGTCCACACGCTCGAGCTCCAGGCCAAGCGGGCGCTTCACCAGCTTGAGCAGAAGCCGGATGACCTTTCGAAACACACGTTCCTCGTTTCGCTTCGCGAGCAAAATGAGGTGCGGCGGATGTATTGAAACTCGCCATGAATGTCAGCCGATTGACGCTTCCTCTACAGGTACTTTTCTATCGTCTCCTGCTCGATAACCTCACCACTCTGCTACCCATCATCTACACCCCGACGGTTGCTGAGGCCATCGAGAAATGGAGCAGCTTATTCCGCCGGCCGGAGGGCGCCTACCTGACGATCACCGACTTTGATGAGGCCGACCCCAAAGGGATCGAGCGGCTGCTGGCCACCCACCGGGCTCCCCCAGGCAGCCTGCCTGACGGCAAGCGCGACTTTGATCTTGTGGTCGTCACCGACGCCGGACAGATTCTCGGCATCGGAGACCAGGGCGTGGGAGGGTGCGCTGCTGCTGCCCCATCTATGGCCGTTGCAAGATGCTGACTTCTTTCTTGTCATCTCTGTACAGAGTTGCCATTAGCATCGGCAAGTCCGAGGTGTACAGCGCTGGCGCTGGTGTGGACCCGTCACGCGTGCTTTCGGTCGTTCTCGACGTCGGCACCGACAACGAGGACCACCTCAACGACGAGCTGTACCTTGGTCTGCGCGAGAAGCGTACGCACAGCGGGGCCAAGTACGACGGCTTTGTCGATGCCTTCGTCAAGGCAACGCAGAACCTTTGGCCGGGCGTCTTCGTCCACTTTGAAGACTTCGGCCGCGAGAACGCCGCCCGCGTCCTCGACAAGTACCGGCCGGACGTCCCCTGCTTCAACGACGACATCCAGGGCACTGGCTGCGTCGTCCTTGCCTCGCTGCTCGCCTCAATGAAGGCTCAGGACGCCAAGCTTAAGGACCAGACTTTCCTCATTCATGGCGCCGGCACGGCGGGCATGGGCATCGCCGAGTGGATTGTGCGCGCGCTCGGCGAGATCGACGGCCTCGACGAGGCCGAGGCCAAGAAGCTCTTCTGGCTGATCGATAAGCAGGGTCTGCTGTTTGACGACGACGACGACCTGACCGAGCACCAGAAGGCCTACGCCCGATCGCGCGAGGACGTCAAGAAGTGGGAAGGCGACGGCAAGTTTGACCTGATGGACGTTGTCAAGCAGGCCAAGCCGACCGTCATCATCGGCACTTCGGCCCAGAAGGGCTCGTGGACTGAGGAGCTCGTCCAAACGATGGTTGACGCCGCCGGTGATAACAAGGCGGTCTTCCTCCCGCTCTCAAACCCGACCCGGCTCGAGGAGGCCACACCCGATGACATCATCAAGTGGTCGAAGAACAACTGCCACGTCGCTACTGGCAGCCCATTCAAGCCCGTTGAGTTCGATGGCAAGAAGATCGAGATCGGCGAGGCCAACAACGCCCTCTGCTACCCGTGCCTTGGCTTCGCGACCATCATCAGCGGCGCCACGTCGCTGTCAGACAGCCTGATTCTGGCGGGCGTCAAGGCGCTCGCCGACCTCTCGCCGCTCGTTGATGACCCGCACGGCGCCCTCCTCCCGGATCTTGGCACGATCCGCAACGTCACCGTCAATGTAGCAATGGCCATGGTCCGCCAGGCCGTCAAGGACGGCGTCGCGACGGCGGAGGGCATCCCTGACGGTAAGGACGAAGAGAAGCTCCGCAAATGGGTTGAGTCCTTCATGTGGACGCCTGAGTACTGCAAGCTCGAGCTCATCGAGTAGTAATGTAGACGATGACGACGACCGACGACTGTAGCCCTAGCCTTTGCCTTAACATGCCTTAATCTTACGTCCATCTAAGCGTTCGTCTGGGCGTCATGTGTATCAGCCCTGCCGCCGGCCGACGTTACGCCGAACCTTGCGTCGGCCGCCGCCAATGACGCCGACGCCGCCGTCCTTGCCGACCCATTCGATGAACGGCACGTTCTCGCGCTCAACGTTGCCGATTCCGCCGATATAGTCGGCGTCAACGCGCCAGTCGAGCATCGCCGCCAGTGGAAGCTCCGTCTCACCCTTGACGAGGAGCCTCGTCCGTGAAAGCAATGCTGCCGGCAGCGGTGTCAAGAGATGAACCGTTTTATCATGTGGCGGTGCGGCACCGGGTGTTGCGCGAACGATGGCGAGACCAAGGCAGTGCGAAGACGCCGGCTCGGGCGGCGGTCGACCCTGCTCATAAGGTATTGTCGAGTGAGGCTCCGTCAGTCGGCTCGCAACCGGCGAATCGTCGTCCGGGTTGACCAGCGCAACGATGCTGATAGCCAACGCGTCCCAGACGAGCGAGGGAACGATGTCTTCCGACCCAGCACCGGCGAGGTAGACCGCGTCGAATGCCTTAGTCCAGTCAACGGCCCACGGCCGCTGGCCGACAAGCGGGATGTCGAATTGCCACGATTCGGCGAGCGTCGACGCATGGGCCACCGTTGTGTCGGTTGAAGGCGGCGCCAAGAATTTGGCATGGAAGTACGTGATGAGCGCCAGATGCCGCAGATCAGACGCCGTCCAACGGGCCGCAAGCGGCGTGCCTCCGACCGGCGAGAGAACATGCCGACGCGGACCGGCTCTTGAGCTCTGGCGATATGGGTCCTCCATGCCGTCCGTTTCAGACCAAATGCGGCCCCAGCCACCTTCGAGCGGGATGCTCGCCTCCCAGCCACCGTCTTCCCACTCATCGCCGCCAGAGGCAGCCTCGAACTCAAAGATGTCGGTCACCTCGGCCTCCTGCTCAATCCGAACGAGCAAGTCCATACCGAGGCCCTTGACCCAGCCCTGAGTATTTATGACGAGCGGGACGACGCCGGAATTTCGGCCGTCGATTGAGGTTGAGGCGTTCTGCGAGACGCCGTGCGTCGATGCGTAGGGAGGATACTGCACCGATAGGCGGTACGCTGACAGCAGATCATTGACGAGGGCCAAGTAGCGACTCGGGTCATTCCGTGGCGTCGACGAGCCGAAGTAGTGTGCCCGGAAGGGGATCGCCGGGTGCGTGAAAGGTGGGCCTAGGGAGGGTACGGTTGCGTCAGTTTCCTGCGCCGGAGTCGTAAAAAGCAACATACGCACCTAGCAAGGGTTGCTCCAAGATGACGAGCGAAACAACGCCCTCTGGACCAAATTCGCTCTGGCCTAAGTCAGTCTCAAGGTAGGCCACCTTTTTGTACTTGCGCAGAAGCCGGTTGACGAGCGCCCTGCTCATTCCAGATTTGCCGGACCGCTTTGGGCCCTTCAGCAGGGCGGTGAATGGGCCGTAGGAATCGTCTTCTACTTCTGACGAGGGTGACGGGAGAGAGGCGGTCGATGACGAAGGCGAGTCGGGTACAATCTCGAATGACGATCCTGCTATCGGTGCGGGAGGCTCCTCATCCGGGAGAGGGATGGCCGTTGCGAGAGCCGAATGCCAGGTCGGCGGCATCGCGTACGCCGTGAAGGAGGTTTGCGAGAGGATCTGCGAGTCGGGAGAAATCGAACATCAGCTTCAGGTTGAAGGCGCAGGGAGGTACAGTCGGTTGCACGACTCACCGGGTAGAAGCCCTTGACGCCCCAACCTGCCATCTCTCCTTCCCAAACGCCGTCAAAGAGACCTCCAACGGCCTTGCTCATGTCTTCAAGGCCCGAGCGTCGCTCGCGGACTAGAAAGGCGCAGGCGTAGCCTGAGAGCGTCTCGGATTCGAGGCCAAGTAGGGAAAGGTAGGGCGAGAGAGCCGGGGAGCCATAGGCTGGAGCGACGACTGGTAGAGGGTGGGAGATGGGTGCGTAGATTGAGTGACCCGTCGGCGGTGATGCTGCCGTCGGAGGAAGCACCGCGCCGAACACTGAGACGGACGCGAGCAATGGGTAAAGCGCGCAGGAGCCGGAAAAGACGATGGTCTGCGATGCAGCGCATCAGTCAGTGCGAAGATCTGAGAGAAACCGAAGCCAGAAGAGTCGCACCTCATCCGACTGCAGCAAGACGATGCAAGCGGTCTCGTCATCTCGGACGTCGCTAAAGACATCCTTCAGAGTTTCTGCGTCTAAGCGCAGGACGTTTTGACCGAGAGCCGGGAGGAAGGCCGACATGGCGCCTTGGTAGCTCGAGGATGGCCTGCAGTGGAGGAATAGCTCGAAGGCTCAGCAATATCCGCATCTGACCGGAGGGAGCGAAACAGCCACGCACTGGTAGCCTTTGCGCTTCTTGGGCAATCGACTATCGGCTACTGACGGCGTTCCACTAGCGGATGCACCGTACGTCGACCTCTGAGGCGTATCGACTTCCATGCTCTGATAATGAATGCTCGAGTCGCCAAGCGCTTCGCCCGCTCCGCTCGCTTCGAGCTTCGATATGCGATCCTCGCGGCCCTTGCCCTTGGGCGGCTTAGATCGTCGACGGGTCGACGACTTACTCGGCCTGGGGACCGAGCCGAGCGAGATGACTTCGCCGTCCATCTGGAGCGTGATATCCTCGCCCTCACCCTCGGACGAACCATATGCGTCTGACGACTCGTCCTCCTCCTCGCCGAAAGCCACGTGATCGGCGGCGAGGTCGACTCGGCCGTCACCGTGGCCATCGTCCTCGTCGACAGCGGCGTCGGCGATGAGCGCCCGAGCGCGGCGGTCCTCGTCCTCCTGGAGATCGCGCTCGGTTTCCTCAGCCAGTACAGGCGGCGGGGTAGGCGGCCGCGAAGCTGCAGCCAGCAAGGCGGCGGCAGCCCGGCGAGCCGCAATAGCGCTGAGTGGAGGCGCTCGAATGGCAGTCGGCGCTGCGGCCGCGGGGGACGGAGCCGAAGTTGAAGCCGTCGAAAGGGCTGGCGAGGCCGACTTGGCCGCCGCCTTTTTGCGCTTCTTTTGAGCGGGCGTCGACATGCCGTATTGCGGAAGGTCAACAACCAAGTCTTCTGGTCGGGCGTCAGGGCAGCTGGCGGACGGGTTTGGCCGGACCAAGGCTCGCCTGTTCCTGTCTGGCTTGCGAGATTTAGCCTCCGACACGGCGAGCCGAAGCGACGACGACGACAACGAGCGAGACCTCGTCCTTGCCCTTCACACCGCGCCTCGCACACATTGCTCTCTAGAAATCGACGTCTTCCTCCCGGTTTTCCGACTCACGTTCGACTAGAGTTCTGCTTTTTTCAAATTCTCAGAGGCCCATGTCGCATCTCTTCCAGAACCAGGGTGGTTACGGCGGCCATACGCAGGGCTATTCGACTTCGTCCTACCCGCACGCCCAGCAGGCACCCGATCTCGCCTTTTTTGGTTCGCCGGCCGGTGGCGCTGGATCATCGGGCACCTACGGGGGATACGGTGGCGGTGAGGGTGTCAGCGGTAGCATGGGCTCGATGGGCGGTGGCAGCGGCGGGATCGCTAGCGGCCGGCTCCAGGGTGAAGGGAGATGGTGGGAGGCGTTTGGGACGAGCGGCTTCGAGGGCGAACCGCCGTTGCTCGAAGGTGCGTTTGACCATCCACGATATTCGCAGAGCAGCGAAATGAATGAGAGCTGACTCACACTAATCATGAACGAGCAGAGCTTGGCATAAACTTCTCCCACATCGTTGCCAAATCACTCACCGTGCTCAACCCGCTGTCGAAGCCGGACGAGCGGATCATGGATGACGCCGACCTCGCCGGTCCGGTCCTCTTTTGCTTCTGCTTCGGCATGGTCCTCCTCTTTGTGCGTTCTCTTCTGCTGTCCCGTCTTCTGACGCCACTCTTGAGCCTACCGAAAGGGCAGCAGTGCTGACCGCGACAGCGCGCACTCGTCCCGCTCCCCAGTCCGGCAAATCGCAGTTTTCGTACATCTACGCGATCGCCGTCCTCGGCACTATCTTCATGTATACGCTCCTCAATATGATGAGCGTCCGCGGCATCGATGCGTACCGGACGGCGTCGGTCCTCGGCTATTGCCTGCTCCCAATGGTCGGCCTCGGTACACTCGGCATGGGCGTCGGCATGGAGTGCGTCCAATGCTATTTACGCATACCCGAGACTGGCTCCACCGAATCGCACCTGATACCCAATCGCTGCTCTCCTCCCGTGCAGCCGGCCGCTCGGTTACATGTTGTCGCTCGTCTCCATTCTCTGGTGCACGCATGCGGCATCATCCATCTTTGTCGCCGTCCTGCGCATGTCAGACCAGCGCTTCCTTGTCGCTTACCCGGTTGGGCTCCTGTATGGCTGCTTTGCCCTTTTCAGGTGCGTCGTCGAGGCCGTGGATCATTCTGCTGAACGACTTAATGACTGCGTGTTCTCATCGCCACTCCATGCCAGTGTCTTCACTGTCGGCGTGCCCGGCGCGAAGTAGCATTCGCGTTTCTAGATATCGCAGACCTCGAGCGTCCTGCTCTGCTTCTTGGTGACCCTCCTATATACCCGTCCTTTGTGTTCCGAAGCGCGTCGGACCTGGCAGCTCGGGTGACTTGCACGACACACGCTGCGCCCTCGCGCGCTCTAGCAGGACGACGCCAATACCGAGTAATGTAATGGCATATCTAAATCAGAGCAGAGGTCGATGTAGGTCAACTTAGCTACCTCTGCGAGTCCCGCAGGTCGGCCGCCGCCTGGACCTCATCCTGCGTGATGGCCGAGCGGTCGCACATCGAGCGGAAGATGCTGTCAGTTCGCCCAAAGAGGGCCAGCGGCGAATCGTATTCGACGACCATGCCGTTGTCCATGACGGCAATGCGCGTGTAAGCGAGAATCGTCCGGAGCCGGTGCGCTGCCGACGGAGGCTTGCCATCAGCTTGACGTCAACTGAGAGAAATGGCAAAGATAGGCACTGACCGATGGTCAAGAGCGTTTTGTCCTTGAACTCGACGCGAATCGTCTCCTGGATCTTGGCGTCTGTCTCGAGGTCGACAGATGCCGTTGCCTCGTCGAGTACGATGATCTTCGCGTCCCGAGCGAGCGCCCGCGCGAGTGAAACTAGCGAGCGCTCGCCGACCGAAAGGTTGAGACCCTCATCCTCGAGCGGGCTGTCGAGTGAGAACTTTGGCTGGCCGGTCGCTGGGTCAAGCTCGGTCAGGTAGGCCCGCTTGAGCGCGTCGTTCAGGCGGGCGTCATCGTAGATGCCGAACGGATCCAGGCTGTCATCGGCACAAGATAAGGTTAGGGTCAGAAACTACGCACAACCAAGCGATCGACGCCCTTGATGATGGACGCACTTGCTGCGGATTGTGCCTGACAGTAAGGTCGGCTCTTGCGGGAGGATGGCAAGACCGCTGCGAAGTGTCGTTAGGCCAATTGTGGAGATATCGATGCCATCGATCGTGATGGATCCAGCGTTGAGCTCTTGCAAGCGGAAAAGCGTGTTCATGATGGTCGATTTGCCGGCGCCGGTTCGGCCGACAACTTATCATACCCAGGGCGACGGTCAGTGACGATGGATGCTTGTGACAAAAAGCGTAATTTGACTCACCTCCAATCTTCTCGGCTGCGCCGACCTCGAGACTGAGGCCCTTGAGGACATTCGGTAGCCCAGGCCGGTATGACATGAAGACCCTTGGGGGAAGGATTGCGTCGAAAGGCGGTCAATTAGATGCAAGGGGTCTGGGCGTCGTGAGAATGAAATGCGCACTTGTTGAAGGAAATGCATCCCTCTGTGGGCCAATTCGCCGGGGGCGCTGTTTCGGGGATCTCAGCCGGCGCTTCGGGTTCGAGGTTATTGGCGTAGTGAAGGACCTGGATTGACAGTGGCTCGCTCGATCAGCAACTTTCAGACGATCACAAGCAGTGAAGAGCACCCACCCTCTCGGCCGACGTGGAGTCGTTCTCAACCTCAGCAACCTGGCGAACGAGCCAGGCCAGACTCTGAACAATGCCGATGACTGCGTTCACACACGTAGGTCAGCGAGAAACAGACATCGGAACTCAGGAGCTGAAACGCACCGTAGCCCAGCGCGAGGCCGACCTCGGCGGGCGAGAGAGAGTGGACCGTGATAGCAATGATCGCGCACGTGAAAACGAGAAGGTTGCCGAGGAAGTCTAGCCGGATGCCGAGATGCCGCTGAGTTGAAATGGTCCTGGAGCGTAGTGACTATGATTAGAAGGGTTCGTACGCTCAAACCGGAATGAATCCTCACATGTAGTACGCGCGGCTGGAGGGGAATATCTGATTAGCCGCCGTTCTTGCGCATTGCGGGCAGCAAGCGGACGCACTTCTCGTGATCCACCTGTCGGTAGTTTAGCGTCAAAACCGAACGAATGCGCCCGTAAGCGCGAATTGTCGAGAGACCGGACAAGCTTTCGCCAAAGGTGCTGAAGACGCTGCTTCGCAAGACATTCTGATTGCGTCGGAGCTCTCGAGCTGACATTCGGTAAAGGGCTGAGGGAGCGTGGGTCGAGTCAGCGCGGTTCCGCCAGCATCGAAAGACGTAGTTCAACCAACAGGCCGCTTTGTAGATCAGGAAGAAGACGACAACAGCGCCGACGAGGAAGATGGGCTGAATGACGGCGATGAGAATAACGCTGCCTAATATCTGACTCAAGGTTGTAATGAGCATGCGCATGCCGTCTGGCAACATGTTGTCCTGTACGATGAAAGTGGGTCAGCTCGTTATCAGCCACTCTCCAGACCTCGGAACTCACGAGGTTGTCAAAGTCCTTGCCGAAGCTACCAGTACCGGCAAGGGAGTGTCAGCTGTTTTTCTGGGACACAATCTGATCAGACGCACCGATTTTGAATCCGGCCCAGAGGTGTAGTCTGGGGGTTACAGATTGATATCAGAAATGTCTAAAGGAGCAAAAAAGATCACGGCGCACATCGAAAAAGGATTGCGGGGCTCTCAGGACCGCCTTGATGGCGAGCCGATGTAGCGTCACCGACGCCCAGAAGGTGCACATGGCAAGGACAGCGCCGAGGAGGAAGGTAAAGAGTGCTTGGGCGACGGCTAGCGCTCCATAGAGACCCATGTAGAAGTTGTTGCCGCGATTGAAATGGTCCTCCTGCCACCAGATAAGGATGTACGACGTCATGACGGTCGCCACCTGGGAGAGGCAGACCATGAGGATGATCATTGGCACGAGAATAACGCCGCGCCCAGCCTGAAAGTACTGCTTGAAAACCTGAAAGCCAACGGAACCTGCAGATGTGCAATATGTCAGTCGAGACAATCAAAACCCTAATTGAGGTCAAGACGAACCAGTGGCCTGCTCCTCCTTGCTCATGAGCAGCTGTGCCCGTTCGCCCGGCTTGACGGTCATCTCGGCCCGATCGATGCCTTTGATACGGGCCTGCTTTTCCGCGGCGGTAGCGGCGTCCTCAATCGCTCCCTCCTCTTCCTCAAGCTCCTCCTCCTCCTCCTCGACGTTGCCGAAATCGCGCATGAGGCGCGTCAGCTCGCCCTCAGAGGCAATTAATTCCTCGTAGGTTCCGTGTTCGACGATCTGGCCATTGTCGATAATGATGACCTGTACTTGCAGAACTTTC
Source organism: Cystofilobasidium macerans (assembly GCA_014825765.1). NCBI lineage: Eukaryota > Fungi > Basidiomycota > Tremellomycetes > Cystofilobasidiales > Cystofilobasidiaceae > Cystofilobasidium > Cystofilobasidium macerans. The sequence goes on along the minus strand of MVAP01000013.1, from coordinate 144,702 downwards.
CTTTAGCTGGGAGCTGCGAATGGCTGCGGACAACGCGGGACGCACCGAGTCCACGAAGGGTAGGAAATGAAGGGCGTTGGTGACGAGCACGCGCGTCTTGCCAGCAAGTGCGCCCTGAATAGCACCAAAGAAGAGAGACTTGCCGACATGGGCATCGACAGCGCTTAGCGGATCATCGAGAAAGACGATTGGCGCGTCCGAATAGAGCAAACGGGCGACCGAGACGCGCTGCCGCTGACCGCCGCTAAGGTTGATGCCGCGCTCGCCGATGGAGGTGAGATCGCCATCCTGGAGAGTTTTGAGATCCGGCTCTAGCTCCGCGGCAGCAATGACTTTCCAATACTTCTCCTCGTCGTACGGTTGGCCAAAGAGGATGTTGTCGCGGATGGTGGCTGAGCGTCCCTCGGGTCAGCTACAGTCAGTCGCCTCGAGCTTAAGTGACCTGGAACGAACCATTCTGGATCCAAGCCGTCTGAGGGGCGTAGCCGAGGCGATCTGAAAAGGTTACGGAGCCGGCTGTCCGCTTCATCTCGCCGATCAAGCCTTGGACCAGGCTCGATTTGCCGCAGCCGACGCTTCCGACAATGGCGACGAGTTGACCCTTTGGGATCTGTAAGTTGACATCAGTCATCGAGAAGACCTTCTGCTCCTCTGGCATGGTCTCAGCCTCGATGACGGGCGAGGTCCGGCCGCTCTTGCGTCCAAATTTGCCTTTTTTCTTGCCCTTGCCCTTGACTTCGATCGGCGGGGGAGAGTCCCACGCGAAGCTGGCTCCGCGGACGTCGATGGCGAGCTCGGCCGTAAGATCAATCTTCTGCTGCATCTCGGCCAGCGTTGCCGCCTCGAACAAAGGTGTTAGACGGTTAAAAGCATTTTTGGCGTCGGTAGCCGACGACAGGGCGAGCGGGAGCATCATGAGCGGCATGCGCAAGAGCTGTTCACGGTGGCCAGGGATTCATTGACTTTAGCGACGGCGACCAGTGATGAGCGGCTGGTCGACGCCGACGCACCTGGAAGAGTGAGAGCGAGGCAAAGATGTCGGCCGCGTCAATGCCGTTGTTGACGGCGGCATAGATGACGAAGCTGATGACTGAGGAGAGAACGGCTGTGTGCGAGAGACAGGTAAGGATTCGTCGTGCAAGACCGAAAGGAATAAGCGATCTGCCACTTACGCAGGGTGAAGGCCAGGGCCATGTTCGCCGATCGGACGACCATGATCTTGGCAATGTGCGAAAGCTCTTTCGAGCGCAGGCCGTTGAGGCGCTGAGCGACCAGGGATAACGGCGGCTGCGTTAGCACTACGAATCCTTCAACGGCAATGAGTGTCGAGACGCACGTCAAGGTACGGGATCTCCCATGCGAAGAACTTGATAATCTTGATGCCTTCACGGGCGATGAAGGATTAAGCAGTCAGCGGTCCACCTCTCAAGCGGCTACGAATGACACCGCAACTCACCGCTAAGCAGCTCTCCAACCAGCTTGGCACGCTTGTCCGTGTAAACCATGGCCTTCATCCGCTCGCGCATGAGGACCTTCATGGCCCGGTCCTGAGCTGGCGCGACGAGAACAAAAAACGCGAAGCCGATGACGGCCGGCCAGCCGAGGTTGACGCACAGCAAGATGAGGCAGATCGTCATTTGAACTGGAGCGGTGATGATGAGGTGGAAGAAGCCTGCGGCAAAGTCAATCTGTAGGAGGGGAGAGGTCAGCTCTGCTTCGGCGACTTGGAAGATATGAGGTCGTCCGAACCCTTGACACGCTGAACGAGGCACAAGGGAAGTTTAGGATCAATATGGAAGGCCTCAACAGACGCTGACGCGGAAGCTGCGCGACGTACTCCGTGCTGATGTGGTTGGTGAGCTTGCCGTTGCCAAGGCCCTTTGCGCGTTCCTCCCCTGTCAAGCGGAGGCCTCGGTTGAATATAAAGGAGATGAGCGCGCCCCGCAGGAGGACGCCGCTCCCGGTGGATCTAATGAAGAACGAGTGATTGCCTTTTCGCCACAGAGCAGGTCAGTTCAACCGCCTTAGTGGCCACCAGTGGTGCCCCCGATTGACGATTAACACCCCGCACCGAACCTCAGTCCAGACTCACATATTGACGCTGTTAGCAACATCAACGATAATCCGATGGCAGCACCAACACCTTGGCCGATTGAGGGAGGCTCGACGCCGGCCGCCCGGGCCTGGCTAGACCTCCGCACGTAGTTGATGAGGTAGCGAATCACGAGTGGGGACATCATCTGACTCGAGTCGCCGAAGACTGGTGCGAGGCCCAAGGTCAGCGGCGATCAGGGCAGAGAAGGAAACGCAGGACATACGCTTGTAGGCACAGCCGATCCACCACCAATTGAGTGACATGTCGGACTCAGACGCGTCTCGAGCCTTACCGAGGCTACCCACGAGTTCGTTGCACGTCCATACGAGGCTTGCCCGCTTACGTGCGTTCTGACGCCAAGTCTCCTCATTACCCCGGCCGAGCGTCCATTTGAGTCGTGGCCAAATTCCGGCCTTGATCTCGCCGTTGGCGAGCCGAGCGTTGTACGCCGCCGCCTCGGCCTGGCGGCGATTCCAGATGTCGTTGAGCCGGTTCGACAGGAGTTCGGCCGAGGCAAACTGGGGCTCAAGCTCCCACAGATCGGTCGCCTCAATCGTGCGCTGGGTACCAAGAACCATCATAGGTTCAACCCAGGTGAAGATGTGGCGGCCTGGGTGTACGCGTGGTGACGTCGTGGCGGTTAGCGCCGACGCCTCTGGATAGCCTCAGCGACGATTAGACACACCAATGAGGCCGGCCGAGAATTGCGGTGACCGTATAGCGGCATCCATTGACCGCGGCGGAGGCGGCGGGGGGATCTTGCGTGTGAAGGGGATGTAGGACCACCTGCGCCAGATTAAGAGGTTGGTCAGCACCTGCGTTGCCAAGGGGGTGCTCAACGGACAAGACAGAGGACTGACCACGGTCGCCGGAGGCCTGCTGTGCCTCGCTGATCGTCTGGGATGTGCGCATACGGGTCCTTGATATCGTCCTCGACCACGTCACTATTGTTGTCCGACAGAGCCTTCTTTTCTGTGATGCCAGCGACCTTCTCGACATCGGCTAGCGCCGGTGGGCCGTCAACGGCAGCGGGGTGCACGAGAGTCTCAGCGACGGCGCTGGTGCCGTTTCGGTCCTTCGTCTCGTAGTCGGCTTCGATTGTCTCGTGGGCAGTCAGGCCGCTGCCTGCCGACGAGCTGCGTTCGGTCGCTACCATTGAGAAGGAGTGTCCTTGAAAGTGTGGTTGAGGGCGAGCAAGGACGGTTTGACCTCCCTTCGCCCTCTCAGACGAGCTTCGGCCCTGACCGAAGCTGCAGCGTGGGTCCTTAACGCCGGCGGAGCCTCCGTGCTCGTAACCACCGACCGATCGATTGCCTCACGACAGCATCAGCAGCGGACGATCTCGCCGGCAGGAAAATGCTCATCCGCCGATTATGGCCTCTGCCGGGCATCCGGCTCATCAAGGCTCTTGCAACGACCACACCGATCCTGCCCAATTCTCCCCTAGACCACCGACGCGCCGTCACCGGTGCTCGACCATCTCCTCCTATCTCTCAGACGCGCCGGCAAGCCAGCCTTAACGCACAAGCGCGGTCACCTAGCCCTTCGAATTCCCTAATCGACTTGTCTAGGCAGCTCTCCGCGCGAGGCAACGCTATCCTGCCATTCGAGCTCGCGTACGAATCGACACCTGCGCCGGCCCGACGCATAGATTTGAACCAGCCGACGCAGTCAACATCTGCACCCCCCGGGGTTGGACTTCTAGTAACCGGCGGTGTCAGCGATAGCGCAGAGGACAGCAAAGCTGCATCGCTGACTTTCAGGATCGGGCGAAAGGATGATGTCGAGCGATCAGCGGTCGTCGCGCTCAACGACCCTTTCCTGAAGGTGAGCGCTCGACCTACCCGCAGTCGTGCGCTCGGCTGACCAGGATTGACCTGACGTTGACGCTTCGCAGGGCGGTTCCAGCGTCGCTTGCTCGGCCGAGATTACCGCTGGAGGCTCAGCAGCAGTAGGCACTCACGTCTTTTCCCATCCCTGTGGATGACAGCCTTATCTGCCGGCCCGCCCTCTGCAACAGGTCATGACGCCAGGTCAGCTGCATCCTGTCGTGTCAATCCTCAGCGCCATCCTACCGACCCCCCTGATTCTGATCGCCACGTCGGTAGCGGCTTCAGCTCAGACCCTGCCCGTTTCACCTTACCCTGCGCCGGTCGGGACGCGCATTCGTTACCCGGTCTGGGGGGCTAATCGGATGCTTGACGGCGATTGGACGTGGGTTGAGGCTATCGTCGTGGGATACCGCGATTATGCGGGCAACATAGCGCGGTGTGTACAGCGCTTAGAGTCCAGATTAGTTGGACGTGGGCTGCGCAAAGAGTTTGCTGACGTACGGGCGCTCGCCTGCATGCTGAGGAACATCAAGAACCGGGACATACGACTGTCTAGCCCACATGCTCATCTCCCCGCCTTTGCCCCTAATGCCATCTCTCTCAGTCGGCTCGCCACTCCTCGACGCTGAAACAGGCGCCGTCGTTGGCATCTTGACGGGCCGCAAAGTTGCGCCGACGAGTGGCGTCGGCCTGAGCGCGGAAGAGCATGGATGGGCGGTGCCGGCCGAGAGACTCTTCGAGGGCTTTCAGCTGCCGGGGATGGCGGGCAAGCGATGAATGAGGTCCTCTCTGAGATCTGGAAGGAACCTCTTGCTGCCTGGGCGGGGCGCAAGATCAAGTATGAGAGAATACATTAAATGGAGGTAAGCGGGGAGTGCAGGTCTGATCGTCATACAGAAGGGAAGAGCAGTCAAGGTCAACAGGCGTGGAGCAAGAATAGGTCGAGAGATCGTAAGAGGATGGCAAGGATGAGAACATCAGCAGCGAGGCTTTGGCAGCACTCTTCGTTTGATCAGCAAAGCATGAGGGTCGAATTCAGGCTCCTTACGACTAGGGCGACATGAGATCATCCCGTCGGTCGCCTGACCAAAGGGGGAGGGGGGGGGGGGTGCAGAGGCATCAGAAAATGGAAGGGTTGCCAGCAGGGAACGTCAAAGTCGCCGGTCAGCGAGCGACGACATACGCGGGCCTGTAATCGGAGGGCGAACGGCCTTACGGCCAAGCGCGGAAAAGGAGACCCGTCGGTTGCGGTGCCTGTTGCGACACGAAGAGCGGGTTCCCACGCTGGTCTACACCTTCGGCCGCCGGGCTTCAGCTTCCCTGGCTGACCCTGCTCGACCTGCACCCACTCTTCTGCAAGACGACCAGGCTCAAAAGGAAAAGCTCACGATGGCCGCTGGTCTTGTCAAGCTGTCCTGAACCGTATATCGAGCGACCTGCCATTTCTCTGCAACCTTTCACACATGGCGTCTCCGTCGACTGACGCCCCTTCGCCGCCGCCGGCAAGCACTTCGGTCCCGAACCCGAACGACGGGCGCAACTCTGTCTCTAACGAGGGGCCGCCGACAGCTGTCCGTCGCCGGCGTTCCTCGCCCTCGACCCGCCCTTCGGATAACGGATCCACTTCCCCTCAACGACGCTCCTCAACAACCCGCCGCCAGTCGCGCGAGCAAATGTGCGTCTCGCTCCAGCCTTCCGGGCGATCGCGGCCCTCTTGCGCGGCCCCGAACGAGTGGAGGGCGCCTTTTGTCCGAGTGCTGACCTCACCAGCCGACTACTCTTTCGCCTGTCCCTCGATAGGACGAGCTCACGCGCCCGGTCACCGGTTCAAAACTCAGGGCCTGTCTCGCCCATTCATCGCTCGTTCGCCCAGATGTCGCTTCCCGCCCAGATGTCGTTCGGCCTCGCCGAGCTGCTCGTCGCGGCGCCCCGGACGACATCGCCCCCGGGCTCGGTGACGACGCCCGGCTCCAGCAATGGCTCAAGAGGGAGGAGTCCGAGTACCGGCGGCATTCGGGAGGCATCGTCAGGAGGTACGCGGAGCGAGAAAGGTACGTCCTGGATCTATTGAGTTCCGGCGCATCGGGCTGCAAAGGGCCTGGCTCGGGCCCGACGGGCATCCCGCTAATCGCGTCAGCGAGCCTCGGCGAGCTTGGGACTATATCTGGCTCCTCCTCTTGCGAAGCCCGTCTTCCCTAGAGACTGTCCACGACCACCCTCTACGCTCTGATCCGGGTGAGGCCAGCAGTCTCCTGCTGCGACTGTGCTAGGGCAGGGCGAAAATGGTTCGATTCACAGGCTCGGAGAACTCCGGTCCGGCAGGAGCTCGCTGCCTTTCTTGACCCTGGCGCTCGTCCCACCCCAGCGAGCGCTAGCTTGTCCTGATTGAAGGGCTCTGAGCGGCTTTCGCGGCCGTGGTAAATCTGGACGCAGGCTGACACTCACCTGTCTTCGCGTGCAGGCTTCTTCGGCACGACTTATTCGCCCATGAGCCTTGCTTCACTAGCCGTCCCGACGACCCGGCCCCTGTCTCCGCCCCCGACCTTCCCAACCTTCGGCAGCGCGTCTTCAAGCGATGACGATCACGAACGGACCGGAAGTAGAGGCTCAACTCTCCTGACCGCAAGCTCCAGCTTTCACTCGGCCCTCTCCCGAGCCTCGGCCGCCTCCCGAGCCTCGGCCGCCTCGACCGATTCGGACGCGGCTGACGACGACGGCGAGCTCGCAGAGCTTGCGAGCCGACCGTCCTTCGGGCGCGACTCGCGACAGGGCGAGCATCGGCGCGAGAGCGAAACGTCCGAGGACACGCTTGCCGGCGACTACTCGCAGCACAGCAGCTCGATCACCAAGGCTGGCAGTTCGCGCCGAACCTCAACATCGTTTGATAAGCCGACGACCGTGCGCAAGCCGGCTGCGCCGGCGATGGCGCCCGCACTGCTCGTGACAGAGCTGTCTACGGCTTCAGCCCCGGCGCAAATCCAATCGATAGGTAAGGGCTCGCCTGATGTGGATCAAGGTATGCGCTTCGGAAGTGCGTCGAAACGGTACGTCTATCGTCGGCTGACAACGTCGCGTAAGTCGCACGCGCAGCAGCCGAAGCTCACTCTACCGTCTCCTTGGCCACTTGCAGAAAACCATCCCTGCTCCAGCGTGTTATCAAGAATCTTCAACCATCCTCATCTTCGTCACCGACGACGACGCCACCCAGTCCAAACCATCTCTCGCCTGTCCGGCCATCGTTTGACAGCGCCACCTCGCCGACGTCGCCGACCTCCATGCCGCCTCCTAAGCGTTCGTCATCCTTTGCCTCGTCATTCCTGACTTCGCCCGCCAAAGGCCCACAGCGAAAGTACATAAAGGTCCATTCAAAAAACGTCGCCTCAAACCACCAGACGCTTGGCAAAATTTTCCTCGCCCAGTCCATCTCGACGGCTGAGAGCCGGCCAATCCTGACGGGCCGGCAAATGACGGACGAGCCGTTGCAAATGCCGATGGCGAACGGCGAGAGCACTTCAATTGACCTCGCCGAGTCTCATGGTTCTAGGCGCGCGGATTCGCGACCGCCTTCGCCTGCTTCGGCCGCCTCGCCGACCTCACCTTCGCCACTGCGGACAAGCAGTCAAGTGAGCCGGCCGCCGCTCGCAAACCGAGCCGATGCCCCGCCCTCCAGGCAGAGCAGTACGGGAAGCACAGGCCGGAAGCAAGGCAGCTCGTCTGGGAAGAAGGAGCCGGCGAAGGGCAAGGCGCTGTGGAGCCTCGAGTGGAGTTACGACGGCCGCTACCTCGCGACCGCGGGGCAGGACTCGATCATCCGGCTTTACCAGGTCCGCAATGCCGATGGCGTCGCCCAAGCGATGACCGACGGGGCAAACGCCAATTCGTCGAGCTTCAGCGATTCGACTGCGGTCCTCGAGGAGGAGCCGTGCCAGGTCTGGCAGGGCCATACCGACGGTATCTTGACCCTTTGCTGGAGCAAGAATGGTTTCCTTGCGTCAGGTTCGATGGACAAGGTCAGCAATCTCTCGAATGAATCAACTGCCACGTATTTACTGACCGTTTATTCCTGCTCCGTCAGACTGCACGGCTCTGGCATCCAACGCGGCCAACCTGCTTGACCATTTTTCAGCACCCTGACTTTGTTACATCGCTCGCCTTTCATCCAAAAGACGACCGCTTCTTCTGCAGCGGCTGCTGCGACCAGAAAGTCCGCATTTGGTCTATCATCGAGAAGAAGGTCCGCTGCGCAGCCGAGCTGCCGGAGATGTGCACGGCCGTCGCGTTCAGCGTCGACGGCAAGACGACGGCCGCCGGCACCTTCTCGGGCCGAATCCACTTCTTCTCCGACACGCTCAAGCCCAAGACGCAACTCAAGGTCCGTTCGACCCGCGGCAAGAACACGAAGGGCAAGAAAATTACGCATCTCCAATTTGTTGCCTCGTCTTCCGCGGCCGCAGATGAGCGTCTGCTAGTGACCTCCAACGACAGCCGCGTCCGTCTCTACCGCTTGAAGGACTATTCGGTTGATCTCAAGCTCAAGGGCCACCAGAACACGTCGAGCCAGATTGCAGCGACCTTCAGTGACGACGGCCGGTGGATCGTCTGCGGGTCTGAGGACGGCTCGTGCTACCTCTGGTCGACGGACTGGCCACGCGACGGCGGCGAGGGCTCGCGCTCGCTCCACTTTGAGGCGGACGCTTCGCTAGTCGCCTGCGCAAGCCTGGCGCCGCTCAGCACGAGGCTTCTCCTTGCTGCTGCTGGCGACCCGATCTACCGCGTCCCGAAGCGGTCTGACCTCGCCTCCGACGGCGGCACCAGCCATGATCAGCACCCCCACCACCATCACCATCACGGCGACGGCAGCACCTCGGATCACGGCGGCAGTAGCTCTCACGGCCACCGGCCGCCGCTGTCCCGCCCTGGCTCGCCCTTCAACGGCAGCGCTGGCGCCCTCTCGCCATCGGTCAGCCGCCGGTCATTCGGCCTCGTCAGTCCCATGTCGGAGCGTTCACTCGAACTCGCGCGGTCGCTCTCGCACGCCACGCTCGGCGGAGCCGAGCTTGATGCTCTGCTCGATACACCCTTGATCGCTGTCGCAACGAGTTCGTCATCTTGCTTTCACCCTGCGCATTCCTCTGTTGACTCGTGACGCTAACGAGGGGCCTGCTTCTCATTTTGCAGTGCGCGGCACCGTCAAAATTTTTCGTGGCGATCCAGGGCCTTCCCTCCAGCAACAGCAGCAACAGCAGCAGCACGTCGCCGGCTCAGCTAGTCCGGCGGGCAGCACCTCGCTGCGCTCGCCCGGCTCTCGAGAGTCGTTCTCGTCCTTTGTCTTCCGGCGGCGAGGGAGCCACTCGAGCTCGCTGGCCAGCGGTCGGTGAGGTTTGGCGCGCGGTCCTCTTGACCCCTTTCCTCGCACTGCTTTCTTTCCGACTTCCTTTGTGTATCGTTCGATGTCTCTACTCCTACACCGCCCCTCCCACCTTCCATGCCCCGCCCATCTGGCACACATTCATCTTCTCAGCTCTCTCAATCTCGCGATGACCCACCTCACCCACCATGCTAACCGTCTCACACGAACCCCCGATCCTGTCGACCGGCAACGACAAGAGCATAAGAAAGGAGAGAGACAGAGCCCACCGGGGCTGGTCATGCTGCATAAGCTTTTTAGTGATGAGAAACGGGAGGAAAGGAGGCTAAATGGGTCAACAAAGTGGGCTAGAACCATATAAGGGGAAGGAAGATGAGTGTTCTGTTTTGTTAAGAAAAGCATGTGGATGAGGAATGTATGCGTGTGCGAGAGGGCCCAGATCGAAAGGAGCCAAAGAAAGGGCCAGTACAGAGAGGGGTGAGGGTCGAAAGCGTCGACAAGCAGAGAAGACGATCCGTCGGACCGAGGAGGCCAAGCGGGACGCTCGGCAGAGCTAGGTCATGACGAGCGTCGGCCCGCTGAGGCTTTCCGACCGGGGGAGGACAAACGTCTGCTCGCGACGCTCGGCGAGCCAGCCGCCGTCGAGCTTGTCCAGCGCCTCCCTCAGGACGTCCGAGTTGCGGCGGGCTGGAAACGGACCGCCGCGGGCGCTGCTGCTCCTCCGACTGACGTCGCCGTCGAGCTCGAACGGGGCCGCCGAGAGGTCGAGCGCAGAGGCCGACGGCGACGTGGACGACGAGGGGGAGGAGAGCCGGATCGAGGCAAAGCCAATGGACGACGTCAACAGGCGGTATTTTGGCGAGAGCTGGAGCGGGGAGAGGGTTCGTGGCATCGACGGGTCAGCCTCGGTGAAGCGGACCGACGATGGACCGACTTGGGGGGGGGGGGAAACGCACGCCGCGCGATCGGAGGTCATCGACGATGCCGTGCAGGGCGGCCAGCGTCCGTCGCCTCAGGTCCTGACACGAAGCGAGGTCTGCTCGAAAGAATGGCGGAAAGAGGTCAGCTGAGGGGCCGGTCGAGAGTAGTGGGCGTTGGCGCGCATTGTTCCCCGGCTAACGAGGGCGGCGGCAATGGAGGCCCCACGCGTCCCGCGGGCGGGCGGTCGCGCATGCCGCTCGCTGACCCGCCAGCCGGACCTCGCTAGCCCTCGCCGGAAGTCAAGCGAGGGTGACATTGACGTACCATCGAAGCAATCGGCCGACCACGACGGAATCTCGCACAGAAGCTCAACGCGCCGGTCAAGGGCGGCGGCTGAACTTGTGGAAGGCGAGGCAAGCGAGCTAGAGGGGCCGGGGCGGGAAGGAACGGGGGGGACGCAGGATGCGCGCGGGGCAAGCCAAAGGCAAAGGTGGGGTTAGACGGGCGCGGGACACGGATGCGGAAAAAAGGGGATGACGGCGACGACAACGATGAGAGAGCATGAGCAGGAGGTCAGGCTCACTCGCTCGCTCTGACGAGGTCGGCACCGTCTCGAGGAAACGGACGAAGGGACGCACTCGATGAGGGAAGAGCGGAATTCGAGCAGCTGGTCGGACGGGAGGGCGAGGGCGGCCCACTCGGCGGGTGGTGAGGAGAGCATGGCTGGTGGGTGTGCGGGGAAGAAGGGTGTGGCGAGAGAGTTGTCGTTGCTGGTATGCTGGAGCTGCCTGTTCAAGTTGGTTGCTGGTCAACAAGAGCGTTGGTTGGTGGTTGTTGCGAGAAGTCTGCCGCCTCTCCCGTCTTGCTGGTTCTGCTTGTTAGCCGGGCCGGACCGACCGCCGCCGCCGCCGAAGCCGCTGCCGTTCGGGTCGGGACTTGGCCTACGCCGCCCGCGCGTGCAAGCAGAGGGATGCGCCACCGGCTCCTTCCGGACCTCACCCACCGCCAGATCTCCCGCCATGCCGACCGACGCCAACAGCAGCAGCAGCGCACCTTCGCAGATTCATGCCCAACTGACCTCTCTCCAGGGAGCGGCGTACGAGGTGCGTCCTCCTCTGCTGCTGCTGCTGTGAGCTGGAGGGAGGGATGGCCAGAGAGGGCTTGACGTCACGCCGTCGTTCCGTCGCGGCCGACCCTGCAGCTTCGCGAGCCTTCGACGGGAACCCCGTTCGACCTAACGACGCCTTCCTTCCTCTTCGCGCGTCTCCGCAGGCCATCGGTAGCCTGACCGGCTCGACCGCCTACACGACCTCGGGCAAGGACCTCCAGCAGCAGGCTGACGGCGAGCTTCACGCCGCCCGGGCGGCCGCTCAAGCCGAAGCGGTCGTCGACTCGGTCTCAGGCAAGCTGACGAGCGCATTCGGCGCGCTGACGGGCGACCAGGTAAAGCAGACCGAGGGAAACGTCCGAGCTGAGAAGGCCGAGTGGGAGAAGGCCCAGGCCAAGGGTGGCATCTTGCCCGAGGGCGGGCTCGAGACGCTCAAAGGCAAGGCAGAGACGTACGGCCACCTCTCTCTCTCGATCTTTGTCTCGTCGGTTCCCGCGGGAGCTGACACGTCGACAAATCCGGCTCTAGCGCGGCCGGCATCGTCACCGGTGACAGTGCAAAGCAGACGGAGGGTAACGCTCGCGTCGAGAAGGCTTCGTGGCTCGGCCAATAGAAGCGAAATACTGTATGGCAACGAAGTTCAGACTGCACTCAGGTTCACGCTTCCACTCTAGCGGGTCGACCAGACGACGAAGCGCCAGCCGGTACTCAAAATCTGAGAATCGAGAGACGGGAACATGCAGCTTCGTCCGGATCATGCGAAGAGGATGAGAAGGCAGTGAGGGGAAACCGAGAGGCCGGTGGAATGTTGTAAAGAAAGGGTTGTTCAGACCGAGGTCCGCTTGTACTTGTTCTGCGCCCGGAGCCACTTCCGGTAGGCCGAAAGCGAGTCAATCTGTTCAGATCAACAGTCGTCAGTCAGTGTGGCCAAGTTAGGCCTGCAGCCTTCTCGTCAACATGAAGGAAGGAGAAAGCAGGAGACAGAGGGACAGACCTTCTCGCCGTAGTAGTCTGGCAGCGGATGAGCCGAGGATGAGAGCGTCTGCTTGGCCGGGTCGGCCCGATTGCGCTTGACATGGTCGTAGAATCTGCGAGCGCCCAATCAAGCTCAACTCAGCAAAGACAGCGAAGGGTGAAAAGCCGCATGGAGTACAGAGGTCTGAACAAGAGCAACACGCACCGGGTGTCCATCTCCTGGAGCGCCTTGGCCCATTTGCGGTTGTAGAAGCGCCAGGCGGCAGCGCCGAGGGGTGGGCCAACCATGTAGCCCGCGACACCCGAGCCGACCGTTGCGAGAATGTAGAAGTAGACGGGCTCGATGCCGGCGATAGGCGTCGTAGGATCGACCTCGAGCGACTGCATGTAGGCTATGCCTGGTGACGAGACGGGCTCCAGGGTCAGTCGTCGTTTCGTGCCTGAGCGAGGGACTGGTGGAGAGCAGCCGCAAGGAGGGACCGACCGAGAAAGAGGCCGAGGAAGGTTGTCGGGATCGCGACCAAAAGTTCCGCCCGCTTTCGATATCTAGAAGGAGCAAGTTCGTACCGGTCAGGGGTCACCCCGCCCGGTGCAGAGCCCTTGCAGGTGCCGACTCACTTGCGCTTCGCGAGGTAGCCCTCCCACGTCAGCCGCTCGAAGGCGCCCTCGCCAACCGTTTCGGGAAGCGACTTGTCGCTCACCGCCGACTGTGTGCTAAAGCTCCGCTCCCGCTGCTTGAGCGTTGCAAGACCGGCCGTCAGTGGACGGCTGACCGCGGCAGGTTGGACAGCGAGCGGTGAGAGCGGCTGCGGGCGGCAGGTGCTGAGCGAGATGAATCTCGAGCCGCTGGCGAAAGCGCTCGCCGGACCGAAGGCGGGCCGGGCGAGGGCCGAGCTGGTTCGGAGAGCAAACATGGAGGCGATAGGCGGGTGATCTCTGGAGGAGATGCAAGATGAGTTGGAGAGAGCGTGTGATGGCGGTTCGGAGGGCAGATCAGGCGGCTTCCCAGTCGGACTCGGTCTGCCCCTTCGGCTCAGCTCGACCACGGCAGCGTCATCAGTCTCGCCCCGAATAGCTGGCATCCGTCTGACTACCATCTCATCATCTCGTATGCCCACGATGTCTGCCGATACGCCACAGTCTCTCTCGTGAGTTGGCCTCGAGAAACTCGGGGGTGAGCTGAGGACTCGAATCCAGCTTCCCTGACCGACCCCTTTCCTTCGGCATTGCTGTTATAGCCCGCCGCCGCCCTCACCCGACCCTTCGCCAGAGGCGGCCTGCCTCAACTGTGCCCAAGGGCCCATCGCCTACCGCTCGCCAACGTGCCGACATCCGACGCTCTGCAAGAAGTGCGCCATGCGTCAGGCGACCGGTGGAAAGTGTAAGGTTAGTCGTGCCGTTTAGTTTGCTGAGCTAGGCCGAGCTTCGCCCGGGGCTGACCCGTGCCGTCGCCGGCAGGTCTGCGGAGAGCTCTTCAGCGAACTGCAAAGAATCTAGGAATATTTGTACCAGGCTTCGGACGGAAGGCCCAAGTCACACATGGTAGGCGATCGCAGCGACTTCGCCTGGCCCAGCTGCGCATGGTGATTGACACCTCTGGCCGACAATGCTCTCCCGGTCGACAATGCTCTCCCGGTCCTTTGTAACAACCCACTCTCAGATTACCATATCGACACTGCAATTCCTCTAACCAGAAAGGGTGATGGGCCATTCCATGAGGCTCTTAAGCGACGATAGTCCCGACCATTTTCGACTCTGCGCCGAGGTAGAATTCGTCGATGAGAACGCTGACGCGTTCGGCGACCGTGTACGTCTTGCCCTTAGGGTAATGGGCCTCGAGCTGAAGTCCCAGGTCCGGAATGGCGACGACGACGGTCCGCGATAGCGGGCTGAGTGGAACAACGTTGCTCCGGACGATGATTGCATCGGTGAAGGGCCCCAGCCGAGCCGTTGGCAGGACGGGTGCGCGCGCAAACGGGTAGGCGTGAACGGGCGGATGGACGTTGCCCATGTGGCTGTCGAGGGTTGAGCGCTTGCGCGCATGTCGCTCGAGCGCAAAGATGCCCCAGAAGGCTCGCGAGCGGTCCGACGCCTGCTTGACGAGCCGCGACGTGAGCTCCACCGACGTGTTCCAGTCGAGGACTTCGGCCGCGCTGAAGAGCTCGGCCGATCGGGGCGTGCGCGCGCTGACGATTGAATCTGATGAGGCCGATGGTGCCTCAGCTAGCAGGGCCTGCTTGATCTGCCAATGGGCAATGATGTCGCCGTAGCGTCGGAGAGGCGACGTTACGCGGACGTAGCCGCCCTCCTCAGCGGTAATGCCCATCGCCCAGTGCGTCTCGGGAGTGAGCGAGACTTTGCCGGCCTGGAGGACGACGCCGAGGCGGTCCATGTCGAGCGGATTGACGTGACCCGTCTCTGGGTCTCGTGAGGCGAGCAGTTGCTCGAGCCCTTCGCGCGTCTTGGAGACGGCGGCCGGACTGAAACGATAGGCGGTCGGCAATCCACGGTCGCGGAAGAAGCGGCCGGCGACATTGCCGGCGAGCGTCATGCACGACGCGACCAGCTGCTGCGATTCGCTCCGGCTGCCGTCGGCCGGCGTTACCCGGTAGGAGACGAAGGGCGCGCCGGCACTGAAGACGGGCGTCGGCTGGGGCTGCAGGGGCAGCGTGGGCAGCGGGCTAGGCGACACCTTGACCTGGTAGTCAGCCGACGACCAGCTGATGGCGCCGGCCTGGAAGCGCCTGCGGTGAATCGCCCTTGCAACCTGCTGCAGAAGCTTGATGTCGGCCATCCACTCTGGCTTGAAAGGCCGCGGCTTGGTCGCTTCGAATCGAGCTGGAGGGCGACCGATCGGCCATTGTGCTTCGGCTGGCTGGCAGCCGAGCGCCGAGTTGACAGCCTGATAGCTCGTCACATGAACGTTGCGGATAATGCCGGCCCGGACCTTGTAGTCGAGCATCTCGCCTGTGGTGAGATCAAGCAGAGCCGAAAAGGACAGCGCCTCCTGGCCGCGGATGGGATCGACGACGCCACCCTTGCCGCCGAGCGAGAAGCGGTCAAGCGTGAGCGCATCTGGCAAGAGAGGGTAATTACCTTCAGGCAGGTAGGCTGTCGAGGCCTTGGCCAGGGCTGAGGCCGCCAGCCGGTGACCTGGGTGGAGAAGAGTGGTCGGGTCGGCGATGTGCGTGTGCACCCAAACGCGACTTTGGTCGTCACAGCGCTCTACCGACACGCCGTCGTCAAGCTCGGCCGCATCCGGGTCGTCGATGACAAATACGTTGAGCTGGCCGAAGTCGTGCCGCAGATGGTCAAGTTGATCCGATGGGTAGAGGTCATCGGGTCCAAGAACGGGCGTCGACGTTGAGGATGACGAAGCTGCAGAGGCTGGCATTGTGGGAGTTGATATCTCTCCGCTACTCTTGCCAGGCACCCGCTCTTCTGCACGTCGCTCGCCTTTGACAAACTCTAGCGTGCTGCCGAGCGCGGCCCAATTGTCCCACGGCGAGCGAACGCCAACCTCGACGAGAAAGCGGGCAGTGCACTCGGCGTCGAAGACCTCGCCGTAGCGCTCGATGCGCTTGAGGATCCACGGCACCGTCTGCGAAAATGGGCTAAATTGGCGCTCCGAGACGAAGAAGGAGGCCTGGATGTGCCGGAGGATGACGAGGTCTGTTCCGGTGAATGTCGGCAACGAGGGGTCGGCCGGGCACAGCTGCGGCAGGGTGGCGTCTCCCGTCTCTTCTGGTGGCGGAGCGTCGAGCGATGGCCGAGAGTGGTCGATCAGAGAACGCGCCTTCTCGACGAAGTTCATGATGTCGGACGACCTAATAAGGGATCGAGAAACATCGCGGATCAGACCGCTGAGCCGGGGATGGAAAGCCAATGGTCGTACTCACTGCTTCTCGATCATCGTCCGGACCGCCGCCATC
Source organism: Cystofilobasidium macerans (assembly GCA_014825765.1). Taxonomy (NCBI): domain Eukaryota; kingdom Fungi; phylum Basidiomycota; class Tremellomycetes; order Cystofilobasidiales; family Cystofilobasidiaceae; genus Cystofilobasidium; species Cystofilobasidium macerans. The sequence goes on along the minus strand of MVAP01000013.1, from coordinate 128,471 downwards.
TCGGTCACCTCCTGGTAGCTTCGCACGCGCCAGCGGGTAGCGTTCCAAGGATCACGCCCGCTCTCGCAGATGTATCGATCCGACCGGGCAACGAGGTGCTTCTGGACAGCAAAGCGAAGGATCTCTTCCCGACGCGCCCAGTCGTCAACCGTGCGATAGAGCTCCTTCTTGAGTTCGGGCTGCTTCTTTCGCGCCAAGGCCAAGGCTTCCAGCTCATTCAGTTGCGCGGCGTCCTGCTCAAGGACCCATCGAGCGACGTCTTCAGATCCAACGAGCGCGCGCTCGTTGTCAACCTTGGACCGAAAGTGATTCCAGGCGTCAAGCATGTGCGTTTCGACTGCACCTCGCACTTCGCCCTCAGCCCGGGTAACCTGGCGGATGAGACGGATGGCCGCACGCCGGGCGGCATGATTTTGGGTTGAGCAGAGCCGGATCGAGTCATGACTACCGGCGTTGGCTGCGAGCGCCTCGGGAAGGCAATGCGCTGCGAAGGCGTGCGTGATGGCGGAGGGTTCCTCGTAGATAATCTCGCCCGAGATCTTTAGCAGGCGTAGCTCGAGTCGCTTAAGGAGAACGGTGTCGAGCACGACAGCCACGCCGGAATACGTAGTCCCCCTTGAGAAGACGTGAGCAGAGGCCGATCAGCGGCCGTGAGCCAGTTCGCTGCAGCCTGAGGTACGCACTCGACGTAGACCAGTGTGCCCTTCCGGAAGGTGGACACGTTGCCTGAGCTGACGGCAGATGAGCTTTCTCGTCGCTGTGCCGCCTCGGCCAGCAGCTCCGCCTTCCGAGCGAGCCAATCGCTGCTGAAGACGAGCGGCGCCTTGGCCGCTTGAGCCTCGCGCGCGGCTGCTTCGGCGTCGAGTAGGGCTTCTTCGCGGCCGCTGGGGCCGTAAGTTGCCTCAGCATCGGCGTCAGCGCCGCTGGCGAGGAGGAGTGCCAACGACGGCTCGACTGGCGGCGCGTCATTTGCGACGGCCGTGAAGCTTTCTGCGAGGTGCCTGAGCACGCCGACGCGTGCGCGCTGCAGCTGAAGGGTTTGGAGCTGCTGCTCCTCGTATCGATCAGCTCGAAGCTGCTGGGCCGTCACGACAGGGGGGCGGGCGACCTCGCGTCGTTGCTCGGGCTCCTCCTTTTTGGGCAGAGCCTTGGTCGGAGACGGCTTCTTGATGGGAAATGCCTTGGAAGGAGCTTTCTTGAGCCGAGACTTAGTCGGAATCCGACCATGGGTCGGAGACGAGGCGAACGACCGAACGCTGTCGTTGCAGCAGGGACGGACCGCCGTTGCCGGTCCTGAACTCGGACCTGCGAGAGCCGAGACATAGTGGTGGGCAGGGTTACGACCTGAAGCCAGTGTCCGTGTACCCCGCATCGGTCCTTGATAAAGTCGTCGTCGTCGTCGTTGACGTAGAGAAGCCCTTGGAGCTCTCCGACTTCGCCGCCGCTACCTGGCTCGTCTCGATCGCCTCGGTCCAAACCTCGCGCTCGCGCAGACGTGCAGACTTCGAGCCGCAGCGCACATCCGACGACGAACAACGCCCTTTGACCGACCTCATCCCCAACCCGTCGGACTCTTCCCTTCGCACCCAAATGTTTAAGCGCCTGTCCAAGAAGCGTGACCGTGAGGCAGCCGACGAGGCTTCTGGCCTCACCGAGCTGAAAAACATGCTTGCCCTCGGCGGCGAGGACGAGGTCAGCGGCGAGTCGGAGAGCGAGTCCGACGACAGCGACGCCAGTGGCGATGAGAGTGCGTGAGCTCGAACACGCTGAGCATGTCTCAGTTTCGTAGCTGACGCGAGCTTCAATTTACCAGGCGAGGAGGGCCCGTCAGGCTCGGACGACGAGGAGCAGGACGGCTCCGGGGATGAGGAGGGTGCTGAGGGCTCAGACGCTGAGGGCTCCGAAGCTGGCTCGACCTATGACAGTGCGTTTGGCGCTAAGGCTCAGGGCAGCTTCCTTCCTCCAGCTGATGATCTCAATTGCGTACAGCTCCGATTCCAATGCCGCTGGCTGAGGTTGCAGACGCACCGCTCTACCCCTTCCCCTCAGAGAACGACAAGTCGTCAGACGCCTGGCAGCTCTGTGTGCTGTGCCCGACTAAGCTGCTCAAGAACGAGGACATGGCGACGACGCACCTGACGTCGAAAGTTCGTCTGCCGCCACTGTCACGCAGTCTAAGAGTCCCAGGCTGACCTTGGCCTCCGGTTGCTCTCCTCAGGTGCACACGCGCAGTCTTGCCCGCTTCCAAGCGTTTCTTGCCGACAACCCGCAAGACGAGGATGCCGACCCGCGACTGATTGTCGACCTGCTGCTCGACAACATGAACGAGTCCGCCCGCAAGGCTGAGGCGGAAGCCGAGGAGCGCGTACGTGGCGTCGAACGGGATCATTGCGATTGAGCCCACGCGCACTCCTGACCTCCTTGCATCCTATTTCCTCTTCTTGACCGAGTAGAAGCTCGCACGGAAAGCAAAGGCAAGCGCGGCCAAGATCGCTCGGTTAGAAAAGAAGGCCAAGAAGGCGGCTGAGCCGAAGGATGAGGTCGGGCCTGCGGCGCCTCGACATTCAGTGAAGGACAAGCTCACGACGAGCGAGAAGAAGGGCGGAAAGAAGGAGAAGCTGAGCCGCAAAGAGAAGAAGCGCCTGAACAAGGAGAAGGCGACTGGCGCCGCGGAAATCAAGGAGGTTAAGGTGCGTGCGCGGCTTCCAGCTGGTACGCTTGGGGCTGTTAAAGGCGCGGTCTGACGATTCGGACATCATGCTCTGTTTATCTGACTGGTGCCAGGCCAACGAGCCGGCTGCCCCGGCCCCTGTTGCGGTCGAGGCCGCGCCGTCACCGCCGCGCAAGAAGGTCAAGAAGGCACGCGCGAGCCTCGGGTCCGAGCCCGCTCGGCAACCCGCCGTCGCCGCTACTGTGGCGGTGCCGTCAGCGAAAAAGGTGAAGCGTAAGAGCGTTGGCTAATAGTATGCGTATTGCTACACGAGTTGGACGGACGGCGTGAGACAAGACCATCGAGATCCGGCGAGCATGCGAAGAGGGGGCGAGCCACAGAGCAGGCGATTTTTGAGGCGCGGGGAAAGGCCGGCCGGCGTTCAGAAAGGTGGCGACAGGAGGGAGGTGTGCAAAAGAAAGGAAGCAGACGGGGCAACAGGGAGGGTTACAGAGACGGTATGGCTACATGATTGGGGCGATAACGAGGGCGGTGCTGGATAGGACGAGTGGAGCGGAGGGACTTGGTGGGCAACTCATCAGGAGCTCTCGTGCGGGAGCATCGACGCTAATCGTCTCGCGAAGGGGGCAGGAGCAGTTGATTGATCGAGACAGAATGCAGGGAGAAGGCTTGGGCCAGCGCACAGGGCCGCTTAGTTTTTGACGTAGCTGGCGTCGGCAAAGGTGGAAATATCAGCAGGCTGGCTAAGGGCGCTTGTGGGGCAGAAGCTCGACGTACACGCGCAGGAAGCTCTCGCGCTCAATCCAGTGCTCCCAGAATCGGCGCGTTTTCTTGCCGATTCTGAATGGCCGGCGTGACTCCTCCCGCTCGTGGTCAGCACTGGCTGACGCTGCGTTGCCGTCGTCGTTTGAGTTGTTTGAGCCCGCGCCCGCCGCCGGCGCATCTGCGTGGGAAGCATCTTCGGCTCCACCCGAGACGCCGAGGCCGATGCCGCTGCCAGCGATCTGGTCCTCGACCGCGCGCAGGCCCGAGGCGGTTGCCGTGCCCTGCGAGAGGAAGACCACGCGGGAAAGCCAGGCGATTATGTGCAGATCAGCGAGTGACTGCGAGATGCAAAAACATTGCTGTGTGTCAGGACGATTCGTCGATAGCCACGAAGATGTTTAAGACGCACGACTTCGTCCCCAAGGGCAAGTGGGCCGATCATCTCGTGCTCCAGCGTCGTCAAAACGTCGACGACGCCAACTTCCCATGCCTTCTTCGAGGCCGCAAAGAAGGCCTTACGTCGGTCCTCGGTTTCGATGCTCGTTTGCGGCGAGTAGCTAGTGGGAACGGAAAGGCAAAAGGTCAGTCATGAAGCAATGAACATCGCTAGCGGCGAATCACAGGTAGCCGCGCACTAGACGTCGTACACGACCGAGTTGACAACGAGCTCTGCAGGCGACGAGGATCGCTCGGTCAGCAGCCCCATTCGCTGAACATAGAGTCAAGATTTCAGTAGGACAACTCACTTTTCTCCAAGAACCGTCTCGTCGGTGAGTCCTCTTCGGCCTGATCGCGGAATCGGACGAGCGCCTCTTGCCGGAGCCGGACCCATTCGCCGGCAAAGCCTCGCTCCTTTGTGACGAGCTCGTGTGGCGTCCGCGCGCACAGAAGCAAGAAATTGGGGTCGGCCGACGGCAGGTGAACCGCGAGCGTCAGTGTATCGGAAAGATGCTTGCCTTCGATCGTCGCGGGCGAGAGGATCGGCGCTGACGAGGAGCCGTGCTCTGAGGTGACCGACGTCCGTGACGAGTCAAGAAATGTGAGGATTGACTATCAGAGAGCAGCAGCGGGCAGGGTTAGGCTAGACGATTGGCAAAGAAAAAGCTCAATAAGCTCGCACAATTGTGTCCTGAAACGACTTGAAGCGCGGCTGGCGACCAACCGTCTCGAGAACGGGCACGACGAGCGTTGGAATCGTCCCGTGCGGGTTGATCTTGAGGTACTCAGGGCTGCGAGCAAACGTGAGCCGACTGGTCAGCTAGGCGAACTTTCACAAACGAACGAGTAAGCGTGGTAGAACCTGAAGTTGTCGCCCTTGGAGATGTCGACCTTTCGGGGGTCCGCAATGACCAGGCGCGGGTTAGTGTTCCGCCGGCTTCACTCCGGCTGACGCGGAGACTTCCAGCGCCCATCGCTTAAAACGCACCTCTACCAGGTCAAAAGCGCGGTCGTCGTAGCCCTTTTCGCAGAGCGCCAGTCGAGGGACCGTGGACCAGACGCTCGTCGGGTTCCTGCCAGGCAAGAAGCGTCGCGGGGGTCGTTGGCCGGGGAAGGATCGGCGGTTGTGAGGGAGAGGGCGCGCAGCGGGAACAATCCGTCGTCATCAGCGATGTCGTGGGAGGATCTCCAAGCCGAAAAAGGCCAGAGCGCACCAGTAGAGGACGGCTTTTGGAAGAAAGGGGTCGCCAGCGCCGAGCGCCTGCGGCTGGACCGGTCGGTCGAATGCGGGCTCGTCGACGGCCATCGCAATGGCAAGGGCGGTGGCGTTCAGTCGGAGTCGGTGGGAGCCGAGCGAGCAGGGGCGCGCGCGCGCTTTGTAGAAGACGCTCGGTCGACGAAAGTCTCGAACGACGAAGTCCGTGTCGAGGGGGGAAAGAGCAGACGAGAAGAGGGACGAGCTTTGTTGCCGCTTCTAGCTCAAGGCAAGGCTGTGATAGGCGTTTAGAGGTCGATCCTCTTGGGCGAGCAGAGCCGACTGGGCCGGAGGCGGATGGTTGTTGGGCGGCTCTGGATGAAATCAAGGCACTGGACGCCTGCTTGGAGGGGAGCGGCGCAAGGAAAGCGAGGTCGAAGATGGTGGTGGTGGTGGTGAGGGAGGGAGAAGGGTCAAAAGCACGAGCGAGAGGGAAAGAGCTGAGAGGGCGGGGCCGCTGCGGGTCTTCCTCACGCGTGGCCAACGTCGACGGCTGGCAGCCTACCAGCCTGCTGGAATCCCTCAAGATTCTCGGGCCAGACCGAGGCCTGCCGCTGCTTCGGACACCTTCGCGAGCCTCCTCCTCGACGTTATAACGGCCTGATGAAAGGAGGACAAGAGACAAGCCCAAAGAGGTCAGGGTCGCCCGGCGAGCAGCTGCAGGGCGGAAAGCTCGTCTGGCGTCGTCGACTGCGCGCTCTCAGCTTGCTCGATTCTGTCGGCCCTGCCTCGTCTTCACTCCGTGAGAAAGGCTCAAGAGGGGATTACGCTCGAGTACCGCTTCCGGCTCGATACATCAGTCTGCTTATATGAACATTAGGTCGATCCAAGCGCCGGGAGACTCCGACTCAAAGGGCATGAGGATTATACATGGCAACGACCAGCCTGCTCGACCATGTCGATCGACCCCTAGTCCTAGGCGAGATCCCTTCGCAGTTGAAAAAGATCACCACTGGGCGGAAAGCTCGGCTGGATGCAAGCAAGACGACCGGTGTATGCCGGAGAGCCCACAGCGAATCGCGGGCGTAGAAGCCGCCACGACCTGAATGCTGCAGCTGATCAACACTGGCCCTGGTCGGTGCGGCCGCAATTGTGAAGCTTGAAGCCGGCCAATGTTGACTCCTATAGATTTCTTAGAGGCCGCCCGCAAAAAGAGCCGAAGGCGAGGCGGTACGGTGAGGCAAAAGGGCGGATGACGATGCGATTGACCCTGGTTCTTCGTCGACGTCAGCCCTTCTTCGCCCAAATGACGATCATTGCGGCTTGGTCCTCCTTCGGCCGGTCCAAGATTACCTCAACCCCTTTTGTCAACGACGTTGCGTGGCCGAGCGACTCTTCGCGGATTTCTCGAAAGCCATTCGTGCGCAGCAGAGCCGGCAGGGCGACGGAGAGCGGCGTGTCGGCTGAGCCGATGCCAGACCGAGCGAGATGCGAGCGAGCCAAGTTGCGGACCTGCAATAGCAAAAAAATAGCGTGAGAGAGATCTCCGATGCCGCGAGCGGACCGTTGAAGACGCACCAGGAACCCTTGTGCGCTCTTTGCCGTTTCAGTAGGTGCTGCGTTCCGACCTTCGACGAAGACGACGAGCCCGCCGGGTCTCAAGCAGCGAGCAGCTTCCAGGACAAGGTTCGCCAGCGCGCCTTCTTGGCTGAGCGAGGAGAGCAGCTTGCGAGCGTGAATCAGGTCGACAGAGCCGTCCACAAAGGGCAGAGGTGAGGCTGGCCGCATGTGGTACGCGACATTCGCGGCGAGCAAGGCCGGCCGGGGCAGAGGGTCTGCGCAGGAGGATAGCTACATCAAGCAAGTAGTCTTGAAGAGAGAATTGGACGTTTTCGCGCACCGATAGCGTGAAAATGAGCGTCTGGGTAGGCATACGAGAGCCTCGTGAGCCTGAAAAAAGGTGTCGCAGGGTCAGCGACGGGAAGCCAGCTGACAGCTGCCATCTTGTCGAGCTCACCAGTCGCACTGCCCGCCCGGTCCGGGAGAATCAGCCCGAGCAGCTGGCAAGCCTGCATGTTGTAAAACCAAATCTCACCTCTCCGGCTCCAATATCGACCACGGTAGGCGACGTGCGCTTCGTCCATCTGGAGTCCTGGTGGGCGCCGGCAGGCGAGCCGCAGTCAAGGACGAGCTGTGCCGCGGCGTTAAACGTCTCGTCCTTTTGTCAAGGTGTGCAAGAGGTCAGTCTGAGCCAGACTTTGCCGTCCATTTGACTGACGAACCATACACCGCTAATAGTGAGATGGGAGGCTGGCGGCAGTCGGCGAGTGCAAGACCTCGGGCGCTTTCCTCCGACTGGCCGGCGGCGGCGAGTGCTGCGCGCGGTCGATCCAGGCAGCAGCAAGCTTGCACTGACGGCCAGGAAGCAGCATCTTCACAAGGACATGGCACAGGCTGGCGAGGCAGCAGATGAGTGAAAGAAATGCTACATGAAGAGATGCCCTTCGACAGAGCTGCCGCAAAGGGGACATTTGCCGACGCGACGGTCGCACAGGCCGGCAGCTTGCAAGACTCGAGCAATGCACTGGTCGAGTCCTCAAATATACAAAAGTCGTACTGACCTAGCGGCGGGCTCCTGCCTCGTCTTTTTCGTCATAGCTGTCGTCAATGCCTCCTGCGAGCATCTTGACAAGCCAGAGCTCGGGGGTGACTACGGTTGGGGAGAGAGAAAAAGGTGATCAGCGAAAATTTCGGATTCGCTCCTCAACGTCGCAGCTCAGCGACATCAGCATCACTGACGATCAATGCCGGCCTTGCGCTTCATCTCGTCGGCCTCGCTCTCGTAGTTGCTGGTGCCTGCTCGGGGAAGGGTTAGGCGGCGATCGTCAGCGCTGCGTACCTCAGATGAGCTGGAAAGAAGTTAGGAATAACGCACAGTCGACAAGGCCGCCAACCTGAGGGTGCGAATCAATTTCGCCGAGGAAATCACGCGCCTTGAGGTCGTTGCCAACCTGCAAGAAAATGCACGGACGAGTCAGCGACTCCCTCTCTACAAAAGGCATCGCGGACTGCCAAAGTGCCTCATCTGCGAGGAGCGCGGCGCACCTGGGCGAATTGGTAGCTGACGGCGTCGCCGCCGTACCGAGTTCGGCTTAGCTCGTTGTTGGCGTTGATGATCGAGCGGAAGACCTGGTCGTGGGGCTCGCCAGCGGGCGTGCCGTCGGTCTGAAAGGTAACAGATTTGAAGGATGTCAAGTGATGTTGAGGGAAGGCAGCGCCAAGCAACGAGGCGACGCACAATCGTGATGATGAGGACCGGCTTCTGAAGCCGACCGGCGCGAGCGGGGCCGAGGACGAGCGGCTGCAGGACTTTGTTGTCAAGCGCAGTGCCAAGGGGAGTAAGGCCGCTGAAGCGGACCTGCTCGACGAGCCGGACGGCATCTTGCTCGGTCCGGATGCCGTTGCCCTCGGTCTGCGAGTTGAGGAAGCGGACCTGAATACCATCAGAGTCAAACTTGGACGTGGCGTAGGCGACGCGGCCGAGGATGAGCTTGAGGTCGTCGATGCGCTCGCCACCCTCCTCGAAGCTGACCAAGATGAGTTGAGTCGAGAGGCATCAGCGCTCCAGAATGCAATTGACGACAGAGAAGAAGGGACGAACGCCATCGAGCCCGAGTCATCGATGAGAAGGATGGTGTCAAACAGGGCGAGCTTCATGATGTCCATCGCGATCTCCTTGTCAATCTTCCACGAGGACGCAATCTCGTGGACGGCGCCACTCTGTGAGCAGCCAAGATGTCAGTTATCTCCTCGGTAGAAGCTCGATGCTGACAGTCGACCGACCTGAGCGACGCGCTGAGCGATCGGACCCAGCGATCCGGGCGGATAGAAAGCGGTGAGTTTCTGTTCGACGACGCAGCCCTGAAGGACCTGCTCAACCATGCGAGGATCAAGCGCCTGCCCGGGCGCAGCCTGACTGGCAGGGGGAGCGCCGCCCTGGGGCTGGCCGTACTGGCCAGCTGGAGGAGCGCCAGGCGGAGCGCCGTACGCGCCCTGCTGCTGCTGAGGAGGCTGGCCGTACTGGCCCTGCTGCTGGGAAGGCTGGCCGTACTGGCCTTGCTGCTGTGGAGGCTGACCGTACTGCTGCTGACCCTGCTGGCCTCCAGGCTGGCCGTACTGACCACCCGCGGAAGGCTGGCCGTACTGACCACCCGCGGGAGGCTGGCCTGGAGGGGCGCCGTACTGGCTGCAGTCGGGCGCACACACGCATCAGTGGCTGCGATGATGCGACTGGTGTCTCCAGAGACGACACGCACTTCTGCTGCTGGGGAGGCTGACCGGGAGGAGCACTGACAAGTTACGGAAGCAACAAGACGTCAGCCCATGCTGGCCATCGGACCGCCAAGCCTCTCCCGCTTTCGGCGAATCGACCCTCGACTGACCCGTAGCTCGGCTGAGGCGTGTGCTGCTGGCCCGGACGGTCTCCCGGGATCGGAGGCGGACCACTTGGCGCGCCGTACGAGGGCGGAGGCTGGCCGTACTGACCCTGCTGCTGCTGCTGCTGGGGAGGGGGAGCACCGTACTGGCCCTGCTGCTGCTGCTGAGGCGGCGGTGCGTAGCCCCCCTGGGCTGGAGGAGCACCGCCGGGCGCACCACCGGCGGCAGCGGCCTGAGAGGCTGCGAGCTTAGAAGCGAGACCTAGAGCATGGCGAGTGTCGAAGGGGCGAGTCGATAGTAGGTCCGGCAGCGGTTGCGGAGATCAAAGAGATGGGCGGGATGAGCGGGCACGACGAGAGATGCGGGCGAAACGTGCGTCAGCCATCGCATTCGGACTTGATAGCGGGACAGCAAGCCTTGGATCCGACGCACCCATAGTAGAGCTGATTGGTGAGGTGAGGTTTAAGAAAGGTAGTGTGGAGGGAGGAGATTGGAGGATTGGGGTGGGAGATGGTGCCGAGGTGGCGAGAGCGGCCTGCTTCCAGGCCAAAGGGTTTCAGCGGCCGCCGAGCTGAAGCGCATCATCGACAGCCTTGGCTGAGGAAGTCGTCGTCTCGGAACGACCCTGTCCCTCTCCGAGGTCGGCTACCCGCGACTAGGATTTCGACCAGATAATAGGTCAATTCCAAACTCGCTGCACTCTGTGCCGACAGCGGCGTGCTGATCCCGCTGGACGGGTCTGCGGCGGAGGTCGGAATGCGCTGCTTTGCGGTTCGACTGCGCGGTGCCAGTCGCGACCCCGTCCACCGAATTGAACGAGTTTTAAATGATAGAACTCCCCCTTTCAAGATCCAGACGGGTTCGTGCAGCTTGCAAGCTGGCCCCCGTACCGGAGGAATCAGTCGGGTGGAGATATAACATCACACCGTTTGACGGCGTTACAAGACTCGGTACAATGTACAGTTGATCCCTACAGTGCAGCTGCAACCTGCAGAGCAACTTTGGCGACCATGCCCTTCGTCAAGCTCAAGAAGACTCGACGGATAAGGAACATCAGCTCGTCCTTTGTTTCATCTCTGTCTACCTCATTTGACGGCCTTGCTGCCGGTCTTTCTGTGACTCAAAGCCGAAGCGCGCAAAGGCGACCTCGGGTTTAGCCTCAACAATTGGGCGAGCTCGCACGACCGAACGATGCCCGACTGGCCCAAGCAAAGATCTCAGTCTTTCTCCAGAAGAACTTCGGCGAGGTCGGGCGACGGGTATCTGATTCGGACGGTCTCGACACAGCACGGTGGCGGTGCCACCTCTGATCGAACCGCCTCGCCGGACTTTTCTCCGCGAGGGCGCCGAGCAATCGCATGAGTCCGCGCTGGCAAGCTTGTCAGGCAGTCGCCAAAGTCTTGCTGCGTCAACGGTCGGGCGCTGTCGGACGCTGGCGGCCGATCGATATCCAGAAAGTGCTCTCTCAGAAGGCCAGGCCCTGCGAAGCGTGCACGCCAAGGCGAAGCATCCTGCTGTGTGCCAGTGGGGCTCCATGCTCCAGGGGCGATCGGGCGGCTGAGCTCGTTAACTGATTCCTCCATGCTTGCCTCGACCTTTTTTTTCCGTCCCACGACCCAGGATGCCGGCTTGCTTCCGCCGTACAAGAACAGCAAGGGCGGTTCCTGCTAATCTGATCGTTTTTCTCCTCCAAACGACGTTCGCCCGGTCCACCCTTCCTGTCGGCCCTCCCTTTCCTTGGCCCGCCCCTCCCCCTCCGACCGCGAAGCATGAACGCCGTCGACACGCTCAAGTACGACGGTCACAGTCCGGCGTCCGGCCCGCATCCTGACACCACTGAAAAGGAGCAGGAGCTCGATGCCGAGAAGCGCTCGACCGACTACGATGGGTCGACGCCGCCCGGCTCGACCTCGGGCCACGAGGAGAACGAGCTAACAGCCGCCGAGCGTCGGACGGAGCGCCGCTTCCTGTGGAAGCTCGACCTACTCCTTATGACCTGGGCCTGGTGCGCCTACTGCATGAAGATGATTGACGGGTCTAACTACAAGACGGCCTACGTCTCTGGCATGAAGGAGGATGTGAGTCCGAGCTCCCTGCTTGCTCTCGCCCGCTGTTGCTTCCTCCTCCGCCAGGCGCGCGACTGACCACCCTTTGGTACCATTTCAGCTCAATCTGTTCGGTAACGAGCTCAACGTGAGCTTCGACGAGTCCTTGCTGCAAATCCTTGAGACGGCCTGACTGAAACTTTCCTTACGTCTTCAGTGGATGGAGACTACGTGGCGCATCGGCTACGCGCTCTTTCTCATCCCCTCCCAACTCGTCTTGGCCGACGGTCGCATCCCGGCTCGCATCTGGCTTCCGGCTTGCGAGGTCCTATGGGGCATCTGCGTCGGACTCATGGCCTGCATGAAGAATGCGACCGGCCTCTACGTATGCCGCTTCTTCCTCGGCGTCTTCGGTGCGTCGCGCTTGTTCGCGTCGATGGAACTTGTCTTGCCGACCTCATGTCTGGAGAGATGTGAGAAGCTGACGTCCTCTCAACCATCTCTTTCTGATCTGAAGAGGCCTCCTCGTATCCAGGGATTATCTCGTAAGTCAAGCATCATCATACAAATGACGAGAAGAAATCGATAGGCCCGACGCTGACTTGTGTCGTCCGCACTCTGCTAGCGTCCTCGTGAGTACTTCGCTAACGTCGGACGATGTCAACGACCCGCCCAAAAGAGTCCGTCGCTGACCAGCATTGTGTACCCATCTGCTCAGTGTGAATGGTACACGCCCAAGGAGATCGCCGCCCGTGTTGCCATCTTTTCCACTTCCTACCCAGGCGCCATGATCTTCACCAGCTCAATGCAGGCCGCCCTTTCGGCCAACAACTTCGGGCGCCTCAAGGCTTGGCAGTGGCTCTTCGTCTTCAACGCCCTTATGGTACGGCTGTCTGCTTGATCGGTTACACCTTCGACCGACGTCAAACTGACCCCTTCCGCCGCGCCTCATCAGACCGTCTTCATTGCCGTCTTTGGCTTCTGGGTCATCCCTAACGTGAGGCCTGCTCGATCCCATCGGCCCCTAAGAGAATGAAAGCTGACATCTGCTTGCACAATCATTGCAGAACCCGGCGAACTGCAACGTCCGTTGGCTCAACGATGCCGAGCAGGACATCGCCCGCAAGCGCATGTACCGTGTCAAGAAGCTACCACCGACCGTGCGTTCAGATGAGCTCCAGCAATACAACGATTTGCTGGTTTGGCTAACAAGCCCGTGCCTTGCCATTCCGTAGAAGATCAACCGTAGTCTATTCAAGAAGGTCTTCTCTTCCTGGGTCACTTACATCTTCATTCTCTCCTACTGGTACGCCTGCCCTATCTTACGCTCGTACAGCACATCTTCGTTGTCGTAAAGCTAATACGCTCGTCACCTCTTCACGAAGCACGTGGACGTGGTCGCAGAACGCAAACAGTTGGATTACTTTGGTCCGTCAAACTTTCTGTGTCCCTCACAAGTCATGACACACCCCTGCTGACCTCCCCCTTCCCATCTGGCTCATAGTTCCTGAAGGCGGTCAAGAACGCCGACGGCACCAAGCGCTTCAGCGTCTCTGAACTGAACGCGATCCCAATCGGTGGTTGTCAGTCCTCGCTCGCTCTCCATCGGTGATGGTGCCGTTGCTGACGCTTGACACCCCCCTTGCCCTCCCTCAGACGTGCTGCAGATCGTCGTCATGCTGGCCGTTGCCTGGCTGAGCGACCGCAAGAACTGGCGCGCGAGTCTCGTTATCGTCCAAGAGGTCACTCTCCTCATTGGCGCTATCATCCTCGCCGTGTGGCCGTCGTCGTTCGGCCTCAAGATGTTCGGTTTCTACATTCTCTACCTTTCGTGAGTACCTTTTGGACGTCGGCTGGTGAAAGAGGTCGGCTTGCAGAGTGCTAACGTGGAGCAACCCCCTCCCTTCGCAAGATGTGCGGGTGGGCCAATTCTTATCGCTTGGATGGCCGACTTCACGCCGGATCCGTCGCAGCGAGCACTTATCCTCGGCCTGACGCCGACGTGCAGCTTCGCCGTCGACTCCTTCGCCAACAGTGCGTGTATCGGTTCTTCTCGCCTACTTTGTATCGGTCGCTAACTTCGATATCTCTTCGCAGTCCTGATCTACCCGGCTAAGAAGGCGCCCAACTACCCGATCGGCTACAAGGCTGCCGCTGCGTTTGCCGCGGCGTGCATCGTCTTCACCTCTATCTTTGCTTGGGCCGACAAGAAGACACGGGCGGCGCGCGAGGCGGTCAACCAAGCTGAGTGGGAGGCCCTCACCGTGGGCTCGACCACAAGCGGGATTCCACCCCTGAACGAGAAGGTTCGCGGCGAGGCATGAGATGACCGGAGATGCGATTTGTTTTGCTACGTGTCCAATCTAATGTGTGTTACAATAGACACCTCAATGCACCCGGAGAAGGTTGGGGATTCCTCATGAAACAGCTTCGGGTGCTAGCGGCTCGTCTCGCTTCGCTTTCGCGCGCATATGCGCCTCCTCCACGATCCTGTACGTGTTCCGAGCGTCCTGTCAGGCGCAAGCAATCAAACTCTTCAACGGTGCTCTCAAATGACCTCGCTGCTGAGAAATAAGACGTACCCGGATGACCTCGAACGAGAGTCGAGCGTCGCAAGCACCTTCGTTGATGCCCACGTCGGCCATCTTGCCTGCGAGCGGAGCCCATACGCCCGACTGACCGAAGAAACCCCGATCGTAAGTGTTATCCCTTCCGACGAGCGCCCGGCCCCACTGCTCGAGCGCGGCAGCAGCTGAGCCATTTGCCGGACCCGCGCCGAAAAGATTGGTTGCCGAGCCAACACCTGGGTTGGCCATGACGAGCAGGCACTCGGCTTCGAAGGCGCGGATAAATGCAAGATTCGGCAGCAGGGCGTGGTCGTACAGGGGCGCTTTTGGCGTGTACTTGCGTTGAATCCTGCGTGAGCCGAAGAGTCGGATCATTGGGTCTGTTGGATCAGTGGGTTCTGAGATGTAGTCCAGAGCGCAAAAAAGAGTGGCACGGACGGGTCAGAGTCGGTTGAGAGCCAGTAGGTCGGCGCGAAAATGATCTCGGCCCCGCGCCGGACGAGAGACTGCACCGCTTCAGGGTGCGACAGGTCCCAACCTGCAGACGAGAATCGACAATACGTCAGTAGCGACATCGTGATTTAGGAAATCGTGACTAAGAGTCACGCGCAGACGTACAGATCACAAGACCAGCCTTGCCCCAAGGCGTGTCAAAGACGGCTGACGGTTCCGAGCCCGGCCGCAGGTAGTCGCTGCGTGTGAACGGCAGACCGTCAGCTGGCGAGAACAGGTCAAGCACATAGGCAAGGATGGCCACGACTCACCGTTCGGGATGCCACAAGTTGGCCTTCTCGTATCGGCCTATAATCTCACCCTCAGCCGAGATGTAATAAGCCGAATTAACGCTCTCAAAGCCCGCTTCGACCCTCTTGGCCGCATACGTCGCCCAGCTGGCGCGCAGGCTCGACTCCACCGGTTCAAGCGTCAACCCGTCCGAGGCAAAGACAAACGGCGTCGCCGGGGATGTCGAGGATGACTCGTCGTCGGAACCTCCAGGCCGGTGAGGCTCGACGAGGGTCGTTACGAGCGCCAGCTGGTGGCGCTGACAGAGCGCTTGGAGCGCTACGAGCAGGTGTGGCGCCGCGAGCGCATACGCCTGCGACAATTCAATGCGAGACGGTCATTCAAGCGGTAAGCAACGTCAGCCGGTCAAGCCGTTGCGGAAAGCGTGTGACCAAAACCGATGACAGCGTCTCGCGGGTGAGAGGTGGGGCAGGGAGGTGGCGCAGGCCAGGTGAAGGTGTGAAAGGGATACAAGGACGAGGCGTCAGCTCGGGCGTCGTGTTCCGATCAGCCGGTGCCGTGGTGCCGGCCCCGCACCCCACACCCGGAGCGGCAGGAAGCTTGACGCGAATGGTGATCAGAGACGAACAGAGTGGTCCGGAATGATTCCCTGGAGGCCGTATTCAGGCAGGACGCAGACTCCTGCGCCGGCCTCGCGCGCTCGTGCGAGCTGTCGAGCGACCTGGCCGAGATTGAAGGCGGCTGAGGGGAAGACGAACGGCTCGTTCGCGGGGTCCGGACCGGCCGGCGGGTTTAGCGGACTCGTCTGGGCGACGAAGACAGGTAGCTCGGCGGTCATCGCTACCGGCGGCTCTGATGTGGAGGTAGTCATGGCTGATCGCGGTCAATGAGTCGTTCTGCTTGTTGTATCGGTGAACGAGAGGCGTGGAAGATGGCGCTCGGTCGGATGGATGGCAAAGTCGTGGGTTCGGTCGAAGCGTGGACGAGAGGCGGCGGCTCTCCCTCCGCCGAGACCAAACGGACGCAAAGGGAGGGAGAGGCGCACGGGCCGAGGCTCGTTCGCCTCGATGATGGCCCCTCTGGCCGACGGTCGGCATCGCTGCCGCCCGCCCCCGACGACGTGTGCTGCTTGCGAGAGAGAGAGAGCGCGAACGCCTCCTCGCAAAGCTCTGCACACCACCCGCCGGCAAAGAGAGCGAGAGCGCCTGACTACCAGCACCTTCGCGAGCCCTCCATCACGGCAACGCTTGCTCGCTCACTCGCTCGCTCGCTTGTCTCTCCTGCCTGCAGTCTTTCACCGGGCTTGCCGCCGCCTGACGTTTCCTTCCGCCCGCCGCCGTTGCCTCCTCCCTCCACACCGCCTGCCGGCCTGCGTCTCCAGATGTCGCCCGCCTTGTCCGCCGACGAGTTTGACGACGATAGCGAGTCGCCGCCGCTGCCGACGCCGACGCTACCGGCCTTCGTCGACCCGGGCACGCTCGGTGTCCTTTCGGCCCTCTCGTCCTTCTCGTTCGGCTCCGTTCCTGCCTTCGACTCGCCCCAGGCGGCGGCCAACCTGGCTAAGCCTGTCTACCCGGCGTCGAGCTTCCCGGCTTACTGTCTGCCGCGGAAGGGGAGCTCACCCAGCTGGGACATTGGTGATCTCGACGACGACGACGACGGCGACGAGGTCAACCCGAGCCCCGTCTACGGCCGGATTGACGCCGACGGCCGGACGCTACAGACACCCGGGACGCCGATAGCCGAGCGTGAACGCTATGACTACCCCGAGTTTCCTCTCGCCTCGTCCTCATCTGCATCAGCAGCGGCGGCGGCTGAGAGCGGGGCGGGCTTGATTCGCTCCACCTCATCGGACGGCACCGGTGTGACGTCGCAGGATCCGATCCGGCCGTCGCCCATGCCGCAGCCAGCCCCGGCAGGCGACCGCCGAGGATCTATCTCGCTCCCGAACGTCCTGACGCACAGCGAAGCCATTCTCCCGACGTCGGCACCCTACGCACCCCTTCAACCGCTGCACCCGGCCTCGTCGCCATTCGCCCATCTGTCGGCGAGCCGACGGCCGTCCCTCGCGACGTTAGCCCAACACGCCTCCGGCTCGTCGTCATCGGTCTCAACCCTCAGCCGGACGCGATCACAGCACCGGTCATCCTTCTCGCTTGACCCTCAAGGCTCACGCGCAAGCATGAGTCACATACACCCACCGCTCCGGCCCGCTGGCCACCCGGCGTCGCCGCCGCCGCCAGCGTCGACGCCGACCTTCTTCCCCGTCCTTCGGACGGACGCGCCCGTCCCGCCGTCGCTGCGGAACCACCCGGCGTTCGCCCACTCAGTCAGCGGTCGCAATCGGTCGGTCGTCGTTGCCGGCACCAGCGCCGGGGGTCAGTCGGGGCCGCCAGCGTCAGCTTTCGCTCGCCGAGGCAGCTTGCCGGCCAACCACCATTCAGTCGGTCGCAAGCTGTCGGCCTACACGGTGCCTTCGCCGCCATTCGCCGGCTTCGTCAACTCCGCCCCACCGCCGCCCCGGCGGGCGTCGCTCAATGCACCTGCTCGCAAGGCGGCCGACAGCCGGGACGAGGAAGACCGACGTCGAGCCGAGCTCGGCCGACCGAGACTTGGAAACATTCCGAGCTTCGGCAGCGAGAGCGATGGCAGCGGTGGGACGTCTGACGCCGGCAGTCCGGCAGGCGGACCTTCCCGCAAGGCGTCGTCGACGTCAATGACGAACGAGGTCACGCTCGCTGCCTGAACGCGCACACGGCCCTCTGTCGACCACGGTTGTTGTGCGTCGCCCACTTTATCCTAGCCCGTCGGTCGGACCTCAAAACTGACCGCTTCTCTCCGCTTGCAACCAGTCGGAAACCAGCAGACATTCTCGCCTTTCAGCCTCCCAACTGTTTCTTGCGGTTCGCCCACTTGGCTTTACGCTCCGCATCTGCCTGATGGCATCTTGCACCGGTCCCGTTCCTGCCGTCTTATCACCCCTCTTCCGCTCGCCTACCCACCATCTTCACAAACCCTCATGGACTCGACCTAACTCAATCGCCTCGCCCTCTGTACGACCTTGTAAACCTGGCCCACTCTGTCACGCTTCCTTCACCACTTACGCTTCCCATCCGGCCCATCATATACGGTTTCCCCAAAGGCTTCGGTCCGGAGGCGTGTGGTCGCACTGTATTCCTACCTCCAAAACATCTCTCTCGGGCTCTCTAATCATTAAGATCTTTCCTCGGCAACGCGAAAGCATCAGCTCGACAAGGAGAGGGTTCGAGAATTAGAACTGCGCCGCCTTCAGCCGCCAATCTGGCTGTGCGGGGCCGCTTTCACCTTCAGGCTCTCTCCCCTCGTCACCCGCTCGAAGCTCGCCCCCCTCCGCTCGAGGACATGTGTCGGTCGAGAGCATAGACAACGATTGCATGCACACTGGCACTCAGCTATGCGAGCCAACATGTCTTTCTATGCCGGACCGCGCCGACTCGCTGTCTCGCTGCGAGCCTGCGCGACGTCGCTCGCCCGCTTTATTTGCGGGGTCGAGAGCGGGGTACTGGGCATGACGCGCGCGCGCCGGCGCGGAAGGGTAGGGCCGGGCCCAGCCTGCCGACTCTTTGCCCAGGCGGAGGCGCGCCTTGACCGACCACCCCTTTGCTCGCCCCGTCCGTCGCTCAGCAACAGCCACTCTCCATTCCCAACCTACCCCTTCTCCCACCCTTCTCGCTGCCCATCTGTCTGCCACCATGTCCGAAGGTGAGTCGCGTTTCGTCGAGGTTTTCGAGGCTCGTCGGGCCTTCGGTCTGTCTTGAGTCGGAGGGGGCAAAGGCGCGGCTGAAGTCCGTAGAGGCAGAGATGCTGACCACTCCTTCGCTCCGCCTCGCTCGCCGGCACGTTCGCTAGCGCCCAAGCAAGAGGAGCGCCGGCTGATCGTTGTCTCGAACCGACTGCCGGTGACGATCTCGAAGGACGACAAGGGCGAGTACCACTTTAAGATGTCGTCCGGCGGCCTCGTCTCGGCCCTCTCGGGCTGCAAGAAGACGATGAGCTTCACCTGGAGTACGTTCTGCCCTTGCCTAACCCAAGACCCGAGAGATGCATGCTGACTGGACGTCATCGTGCTGTCCCTTCAGTCGGCTGGCCTGGCATTGAGATCCCGATGAAGGACCGTGCCCACGTCAACCAGCGCCTCATGGACGAGTTCCAGTGCCAGGCCGTCTACCTCAGTGACGACGTCGCCGACAAGCACTACAAGTTGGTCCATGAATTATCTACATACCTTAAGCATATTTTCGCTGACACTTTTTCTGTTCCTTTCCCTTCACAGCGGCTTCTCCAACTCGATCCTCTGGCCGCTCTTCCACTACCACCCCGGAGAGATGAACTTTGACGAGTCGCACTGGCTCGCATACCGGGCCGTCAACCTGACGTTCGCCCAGGTCGTCCTGTCGCAGGTCCAGAAGGGCGACATGGTCTGGGTCCAGGACTACCACCTGATGCTGCTGCCGATGCTCCTGCGTGGCCTGATTGCCGGCCAGGCGGCCGGACCTGAGGGTACGCTTGGCGGCGACGGCGTCGGCAGCGAGACGCAGAAGGAGCTCGGCCGCGTTGTCGAGGGTATTGAGGGCGGCGCGGGCGAGGACCAGGGCGAGAAGCCCAAGTCGGACCGCAAGGCCGACGTCGGCCCGCTCGGCGTTAATGACATCAAGATCGGCTTCTTCCTTCACACGCCTTTCCCGTCGTCCGAGATCTACCGGTGCGTCTCATGGATCAGATTCGAGCTAGTCAGTCTATCATACTGACACTGCCTGCTTCGTCCTGATAGTATCCTGCCCGTCCGGCGCGAGATCCTGCTCGGCATTCTCCACTGCGACCTCATTGGCTTCCACACGTACGACTATGCCCGGCACTTCCTCTCGGCCTGCACGCGCATCCTTGGCCTCTCGACGATGCCGAACGGTGTCTTCATCGAGGGTCGGTACGCTCACGTCGGCACCTTCCCCATCGGCATCGAGCCCAGCCAGTTCTACGAGGCGCTCAAGAAGCCAACCGTCCAAAAGCGGATCAAGGCGCTCGAGCAGCGCTTCGAGGGCGTCAAGCTCATCGTCGGCGTCGACCGGCTTGACTACATCAAGGGTGTTCCGCAAAAGTTGCACGCCCTCGAGATCTTCCTGACGGAGCACCCCGAGTGGGTCGGCAAGGTGCGAGCGCCACCTACAGAAGACTGTCGTCGAGCCCTGCAGACTGACCCAGCCATCTTTTTGCTCCTCCAGGTCGTTCTCGTCCAGCTGGCCGTGCCCTCGCGCCAGGACGTCGAGGAGTACCAGAACCTGAGAGCAGTTGTGAATGAGTTGGTCGGCCGCATCAACGGTCGCTTTGGCACCGTCGAGTTCATGCCGATCCACTTCATGCACAAGTCGGTCGGCTTCGAGGAGCTTGTCGCCATGTATGCCGTCGCCGATGCCTGCCTCGTCACTTCAACTCGGGACGGCATGAACCTCGTGAGCTCCATGCTGTATTTGATTAAAGGTATCTGTGACTGCGCTAACGCCCATCCCCTCTCTCAGGTGTCATACGAGTACATTGCGACCCAGGCGGAGCGGCACGGCACGATGATCCTGTCCGAGTTTGCGGGCGCAGCGCAGTCGCTCAATGGCTCGCTCATCATCAACCCATGGGACGTGCACGCCACCGCCAACGCGATCCATGCCGCCATGGTCATGGAGCCGGAGGCCCGGGCCGACAACTTTGCCAAGCTTAGCAAATACGTCAACAAGTACACGGCGGAGCAGTCAGTCCCTATTTACCCTCTTTGCATGCCTTGTGGCCCTTCTTCCCTTCCATCACGCTGACCACCCACTTGCGTGCTCTGACAGCTGGGGAACGACCTTCGTGGCCGAGCTCACCAAGATCACCGATGAAGACAAGCCGGCGCAGCTTGAGAAGTCGCTCGCCGACGCTCACATCACGGGCGAGTAATTTCTGGCTTGGCCTACAACGCGACCACCTCTGTTTCTCCTCCTCCTTGTTTCCGTCACTCAGGCTCTCTCCTTTGATTCTCACTCACTGCGTGCGAGACTAGACCTCGCTCCACTGCTGTATTGATATTTGTTCACGCGCTTAGGACATCATTGACGATAGGGACAAAGGCGACGGAGCCATGCACTAGCACCATCTCAGCGCCGCAGGGCACGCAGCGGGACATCGTCGGCTCTCTCTCGCTCGGGCGCAGGGCGGGCCAAGAGGCGGGCAGCATCGTCGTCTTTCGCATGGCCAGACAAGGTAAGTAAGATCAGATGGGTACATAGCATCATCGCATCCGACTGGCTTAGCCTGTTCACACGTCACACGATCGCATAGCACTGCACGTCCCCTGTCGTTAGTCGGGCGTCGTGAGCTCTATCGGCCGGCACACACGACAGAGCTGCTTCGACGGCAGGACGGGCGGTCGAAATCAAGTTAACTCATGACAATGACAAAGACATGCCGTCATACGAGGCAGAGCCGAGAAGGATACAAGGGGCACCGAAGTCTCGTGCGCGAGACCTGGCTCAGAAGCAGATCGCCAAAGACGGCGCTAGGCGGTAAAAGAGCGGCCGACAAGCTCCTCCGACAGCTCCCACAGTCGCTCCTCCTGGTCAACCCCTTTGGCCGTCTCGTCGAGCATGTCGAGCTGGACCTGGCAGCTCTCGAGATGCGGAGCGAGTGCGCCGGCCGGGAAGAGATCCGACGCCGCGGCAAAGGCGGCGACGACGCGCCTCTGAAGGAGCAAAACGAAGACAGAGAGAGAGAGAGAGAGAAAGGGAGAGATAGAGAGAGAAAGAGTGAAAGAGAATCGTACATCAGTCTGAGAGGAAGGAAGGCGAGTAGATCTGAGGAAGAACGATGTACATCTCGCTCTCATTGGCCGAGCCCGGTCCAGTTGCCCTGTTCCGAGTCGGGCACCTTGTGGTCCTTGAGGCTTGCGTTGGCCTCGTAAACGACTCCCGTCGGTACCTCACGCCGGAGCCGGAGGGCCTCGCCCGCGAAGCTCAGATACGTCAGCCGGATCGGATCGCCCTCCTCCCAGTCGCCAGTCGACGGCGGAGGGAAGTGAAGCGTGAGGTGGGTGATGGACGAGAACTTGGCGACACGGACGTGATAGGGCGTCGCTGTGGGCGAAGCGACGAGATCGAATGACTGAGTCGGCGTCGCTGCTGAGAGATCAGAGAAGTCCGGCGACGAATTGGCATACTGCGAGACCGAAGCGAGGTCAGGGCAAAAAGCTAGACGAGTGGTAAGACACGAAATGCGGATACCACAGACCACGTGCATCTTGTCTGGCATCTTCGCGTCGCCACCTCCGATGCGCAGCGTGATAGAACGCAGCTTGACCGTGTCGGTGAACGGCACTGTCGTGAGGGATCGAATTTATCGTTAGTGCCTACACGTGCAGACTGGCCGACGTACGCACGTCGGCGCGCAGCGGACTACTCAGGTAGGCCCAACTGCAGCCGGCGGACGCACCTCGGATAAGCAGCTCGCCGTCATCTTCGCTCTGACAAAAGAGTGTATCGTCCTCAAGCTGGTCCCAGGTCCTGTCGTTTGGGGGGTGCATCGGTCAGGTAGGCTGCGGGCCAAAAGTCACGCGTGTGGTGTCAGACGAGAAGGGGCGGGACGGGAGGGGCGCACTTGATGATAGCCTTGCCCATCTCGTCGTTCTCTGCGTTGAGGGCGACGACGTTTTCCTCTGAAGGTGTAAGATTAGGCATCAGCCTTGAGGCATAGCCTCGGCGAGGAGCACGAGAGGGTCACCCACTGTCGACGACTTGGTAGAGCGACTGCTGCTCGCCGGCCTCGTGCGTGAAGTGCTCGTGGCCGCAGTCGCCGCCGTGGCCGCCTCCACCTCCGCCGCTGTGGGAGTGTCCGATGTGGTCGTGCGAGTGGCCAGACATGCTATGCACGTTGTTAGGCCTTGGTAGAGGTTGCGATGGGTCCGACGGGAAGCGAGCGGATGAGCGTTGCGGGTCAACCGGCGAGCGGGCCTCGCCTGCCAACCTCCTGGGTCCCAGGCACCTGCCAACGTCGACCTTCTCCTGTTCCCTCGATGTCCTCCTTCTATCTGGTTCTTGTTGGCCCGCTCGACTCGCCGCTCTCGCAGCATTCCTTCTCGACCGCCCGGCCAGCTTCTGTCGTCTCTACGGCAGGATCTTCCGGCGCAGGGTCGAGTCCGGCTGCTTACGCCGGCCAGCTCGCGTCGTCGTTTCCGTCCTGGGCGTCGAGCGCACCTCAGGCGGCTAACCCCGCCAACACGAGCGTTGGAGGCAATCTTGCCAGCATGGCCGGGGCTCGGAAGCCAATAGGGCCAGGCGGAGCGGCCGGGGGCTATGACGAAGGCCACCTCAAGCAGATGGCCGCCCATAGCTCGCTCGACATGGTCGAGGATGCGATGGTCGGCGGCAGCATGTCCGTTCCTTCTTCGTTTGTGCTTGGTTTCCTGATTCGCAGGAAGCTGAACTGGTGCTCCTCCTCCCGGCTGCTTCAGGTATCTCAAGGCGGTCGACCGGTTCAACGAATGGACGATCTCGGCGTTCGTCGCGCCTTATGGTGCGTCGGTCGCACGCTGTGATATCCTAGCTGACGCGCTAACCCGAGACGTCATTCTCGCTCGCTACTCTCAGTCAAATTCATCCTGCTGCACGAGGGCCGCAATGATGACGGGATCCGCAACTTCTTTCTCGATGTCTTCGAAGCTTGGACGAAGGTATGCATCGGGGGTCACACTTTATTGACAGCAGCTACAAGATGAGCAATCGGCTAACGGCATCTTTTGCCCACTCTCCTCTCTTTCTACTTGCCGACACTCTGTAGGTTCTCCTGAACCCGTTCCAGCAGCCAAACGAGCCGGTCATCTCGCCCAGTTTCGATTCCAAAGTCAAACTTGCTGCCCGCAAGCATTTGTGATCGCTGCGCACCCGCCTCAGGACACTTCATCTTCACGAACTCTTGTAACGACCTGCTCCTAACTGACTGCAAACATCATGATCGCATGCCCCTACCGTCTCTCTTTATGACCGGCAATTGAAAGGCAAAGAGGTTTCTGCAGTGTGCATAATGGATCCCAAGCGGCACACGTCGCGTCGCTGGCGTACGCCACGAGATCTGCCCACCAACACCGACCTCCGCCGGCACCTCTCGCGCCTCATCACCCAATTTCTGCCCCTGGGCAAGCGCCGAGTTACTTTTTAAGAGTCTTCTGCTGCAGAATAGCCTATCAGCCTCGAGCGCGAACCTCCCTCTCGGCCTGACGCGAGCATGAGGGAGGCCAACTTCGCATTCCCGAGCCAGAACCGGTGCGTCGCTCGCCCCTCTTGTTCCGATCGCCTCTGGCTTGCAAGGAGCTCGGACTAACGCATGCAACTCGACATACTGGCCCTTCTGATTCCTTCGTCTGACAGGGCCTGCGTCTGTATCACGAGTGCGCTGTATGACCGGCGAGGTGCGTCCTGCCAAGATCACCACCCTTGCAACTGCTCGCGTCGGAGGGGGTCCGGGCTCGAGCTCGCTGCGGCGAGCGCCGAGAGCAAGCCTCAGACCGGAAGCCGACCTCCCTGCAGTCACAACGAAACTTGCAGCATAGGTTGGCAGAGGCAGAGAGCTCGCAAACTTGTGGTCGTTCACAGACGCAGGGCTGTGAGCCGGTTGGCGTCAGAAGGGGGCTTGGGCGTCAGGGCGCGTACAGCTGAGAAGGAGATGCGACCGCCGTTGGCCATCACCTCGACCTCTTAGCAGACCAAGCGGCGTCTGAAGAGCTGCCAGCCGCGTACAACGCATCAGAGGTGCTGCCTAGCAACCCACACGCTCATGGCAGCGTCTTGGCTGCTGTCTGGCAGGGGTGTTAAAGAGGCTGCAGAGCGTGCCAGCCGGCCGACTGATGCTGACTGTGCGCCGCTTCCGCCTCCCTGCGATCAGCGCTCGACACGACGGCCGCACTTCCGCTCCTCAATTCGCTCACGCATTTGACGTACCTGACGTCAACCTCGCCCCGGATCCGCGAAATCTTGACCCTCGACGGCGGGCTCGAGCGGCTGCTACATATCCTTCGCAACTCGTCGATTCCTCGGCCGCCGCCACCGCCGCCCGACCTCTACGGCCTCTCGATTCACCCTGCGATCCCAGCATCGACCGGCCTGCTTTCACCCGACCGGGCGGTTGCCTACCGCTTCTCGCTCGCGTTCCAATGCGTCTCGAACGTCGGCGTGCGGGGTAGCGAGCAGATCCGGACCCGCGTCGTTCAGGCCGGCGTGCTCGACGTCGTTGCCCAGGTGCTCGAGGTCTGGCTACGCTCGCGCGGCATGAGCACCGAGGCCGGACCAAGCGGCTCGGGCCAGCCGCTCCACTCGCAGGGCAGAGGGGATGGATCAGCCTCTCGCTCGTCATCGAGGCGCGCAGGCGCCCCACCCTCTACGGCCCCGCCGGCCTCGGCACCTCGGCTGGGTTCGGGCGGCGTTCAGGTTGCAAGCTCGCTTAATCCGGATGGTTCTCTTGTCGTCCACCGGCAGGCGGGACCTGGCGGCCCCTTCAATGCGGTGCTCTCACCACAGACGCGAGAGCCGACATCGGCCGTCAGGGGCATCGCTCCCTCTTCTCAGCCGCCAGCAGCTCCTCCTGCTCCGGGACCGTCGCTCATCACCCGAGCCTTTGCCGCTCATTCCGAGTCAGTCGCTAGTAGCAGTCGTCCCTCATCGGCAACGAGTGACGCACGTGGCGACAGCTCCTTCCCTAACTCTGGCGACGAGACGTCGGTCCACAGCGCGGAGGTTGACATGAACATCGAGGGCGCACGCGACCTGGCCGCGCTCGCCGCCTCGGACGAAGAGACGGCTCGCCTCGCCCAATCGGCGTCGAACTTTTTGCAGTCAATGACAAGCAGCACGCCATTCGTTGCGTCGCGTAGCGGCACTGCACCCGAAGCGACGCCCCGCAGCGGTCCTCAGGCGCTGTCGTCGCGCTCACCAGCTGCCCTATCTGCCGGCGGTCGGCGACCGAGCCCCATCCGATCGAGTAGTACAAGCACGATGGGCACCGACACCGAGGCCGCCAGCGCTCCGGTCTCGGTCCAGCCGCGCCAGCTCGACAACCTCTCTCGGCCGGCGCTTACCGGCAATGCTAGCGAGGCCAGCTCAGCCGGTGGCAGCAACGTCTCGACGCCGATGGGGACGCCGACCGGCACTGGCCTCCGGGAGCGCAGCGGGACATTGCTCGCGCGACCGGCGGCCACGGTTCAGCCGCCGCCGCGGCGACGTCGGCGAGAGCGCACCTCGACACCGGGCAACGACAGCGCGACAACCGGCGGTGAGGACGATGGCGGTGACATGCTGGACGGTGAGGACGAAGAAGGAGACGTGGGGGTTGGCCTGCGGCAAGGCGATGGCGGTGGACAGACTGCCCCGCTCGCGAGTCAGGAGGTTAACATCGTTCAAGAGGAGGATGGTGCGACTGACATTGAGGGCGGCATGGACGACACGATTGAGGGCAACATGGACCTCCAGATGGGCGCCCCGCCTGGCGCGCCGGGAGCGGCCAACACGCCTGGTCCTGCGCCCGACATGACTCCCCGCCAGGCGTTCATGCCGATGACGGCGGCCGTCCCTCCCGTCCAGACGATCGGTCCTTCTATGACATCGCCCATCGCGCAAGCGGCGGCCGAGATGACGACCGCGCCGGCGACGACGCCTGGCCGGCTTGGCACAACGACCGGCGGTTTTGCGGGAGCGGCCGGCATGACGACGCCCGCAGTTGCGGCTCTTACAACGGCTCAGGCGACGCAACGGACGCTGCGCGACCTCAGCCTTGAAGGCAACACGATGAGCCCGAGCGAGACAACGTACCGGGACGATGACATCTTGCTCTCGCTTCAGCTGCTGGCCTACCTCTCTAAGTACCCGCACGTCCGACAGGCCTTCCACAAGCCCCGGCAACCCTTCCACCCGAACCTCGAGCTCGACGCGCACAACACGGCGCCGCTGCCGATGCGACCGGCGCTGTCTGATACGCCCAACATCTTCTCGCTCGTTGAGCGCTTCACATTCCGGCCGTCGCCGAGCGACCCAACGACGCCCCAGCTGCCGGATGAGATCGTCTACTGGGCCGGCGTCATCATGCGCAACGCCTGTCGCAAGGATGAATCACGCGGCGGCATCCGCCAGTGTGCCAACATGTCGTGCGGCAAGTGGGAGACGAGCCCGCGCCAGTTCGCGAAGTGTCGACGGTGTCGCAAGGCAAAGTACTGCTCCAAGGAGTGCCAATCAAAGGCCTGGTCTGAGGGCCACCGGTTCTGGTGCTCGTACGTTGCGCGACATATCCTTCTCTTCACCGGGTCGTCTTACTAACACTTGACTCCGCTGTTCTCTGCGCAGGCAACGCGGCGAAACAGACGCGCCGGCGACCGAGAGCAGCTCGGCGGCGCCCCCCGGCACGCTCGGCAGCCTAACTGGACTCCAGAACGACGTCCAACGGGCGGCCGCTGACGGTACGACAGCCGGTCGACGACCAATAGCTACCGGTCAGCAAGCCCCCCCAATCGGCCCTCGAGCCCCGCGGCCGACAGCAAATGGTCCGGTTGTCCAAGGCGGCGCAGAAGAAGCCTCCTTTGATGACGCCGCCGCCGGCCGCCGCGCTAACCCGCCAATCAGCATTCGCGCGCCCTCTGTCGACCATACGATGGATGTCGACGTCGACCCACGCCAGCAGGCTGTCCCTCCGACGCCCCGCCCGGCGCCCATCGTGCGTGCCTCGACCTGGGCCTCAACGTCGGCCACGAACCCTGCGCTTGGCAACCCAGAAGATGTCAATGGAGTCCCCCTCCTCGCTCCGGGCTCGGCTACGTTCCGCCCGCCGCATCAGAGTCGGACGTCGCCTCAGTACGTCGCCGCCGACCTGCTGAGCACCCAATCCGGGTCGCGCGGTGTTGCCCCGACGACGCAAGCACGGCAGGCTGGCCTTCCGGGCCCAACGGGCGGCGGCGGTCATTCAAGTGCTGGCTCGGCCTTCTCTCGGATCACGAGCGCCCTCCCTCGGCTCTACAATTTTGGCGGCGGAGGTCATGCACACGAAGCGGCCGTCGGCGGCTCGCACGACTCGACCACCGGCGGCGGCGGCAGCAGCGGCGGCGAGCACTCGGCCGCTCGACGCTCGCTTTTCCGTGCGCTAGGGTCCAACACACCTGCTCAGCCTCCGCGAGATCGAAACGAGCGCCGAGGACTGGTGCCAGCACTCCCCCACCAACAGCAGCAGCCACAACCGCCCCCAACTGGGTCAGGCTACGACGACGTGGAGATGACGGGCTGAAAGCCGGCCCGAGTGTGAGTTGTCTCCCTCCCGGCTTGATATAGGATAGCCGGACACACTTTCGTTACCACGCCGATCCACACCCCCTCCCCTTTCGCATTGCACTCTCCTGCATCGTCATTACTCGCACGCCGCCTGCTCCCGATCCTTCCTTGTACCATGGGCCTGCCCTGTCGCTGCTCAGTCCCTGATCCAACAAAGCCGAGGCTTGGGCTTCTGGGACGAGGTTACGATTTCCCGCTAGTTCCGGATCTCGGCCCATCTTCACTCACGACACACAGGGAGACGTGATTGCCCATTTTAGATCAGGCGGCCAGGGTCCGCCCGCCGTTCTTGAAGAACGCCTTGGTCTCCCTGCACCGCTCGTTCGTGCACCCGGGACACCTCAGGCCGAGCTGGACGCTTGTATAACCCTTCGTGCCCTGTGCGATAGACTGGAGGTGATCGGCCGCGAGGTCGGCAAGCGCGCGCGCGAACGTCGGCGAGTCATTGAGCGAGGGCGCACGGGTGACGTTCATGCCGAGCTGAAAAAGGGCATTAGACGAACGTAGTCAGAACGGGGTGATGGGAGCACGGCGCAGCCACGTGAGGTGTATAGGCGGCACGCACTTCCTTAGCCTCGGGTCCGTACTCCATGTCGAGCTCGTAGAGCGTCTCAATGTGATCGCTCGTGAACGCAACAGGGACGAGAAGGACCTCGTCGTTGCCGTTCTTGTGAAGACCCTTAAGCGCATCGATCGTCTGCGGCCCCTGCCACCTTGACGGCCCGACCTGACTCTGCCAGCTGAGTCGGTAAGGGTTCGTATTGCCGAGCTTCTGCATGACAGCCAGGACGGTTGCGGCGACCTCGGTGATGTAGGGGTCGCCCCGCTCGACGACCGAGAGGGGAAGCGAGTGGGCCGAGAAGAGGATGACGACGCGCGAGCGAATCTCGGGCGGGTATGAAGCGAGCGTCGCCGTGATGTTCTCGGCAATGGCCTGATCGCGAGCAAGAGGGAAGAGATGGGGAGGGGTCAGATGAAGAGAGACGAACGGACAGAACAGGGCGGCGCACCTCGACGAGCTTCGGCTGCGTCGGCCACCGGTCGATGACGGACCACTCAATCGGCTGGACGCCCTCAATGTTGCTTGCCTTGAGCGCCCGGTGAAGCTCATTGAGCGAGCTTCCCGTCGTCGAGCATGAATACTGGGGGTACTGCGTGAAAGCGACGGCCCGCGTGACGCCGTCCTTGCGCATCTCGGCAAGGCAAGCCTCGGTTAACGGCTCAGCGTACCGGAAGGCCGTGTAGGCCTTGTGCGGGGCCGTCGACGGACTGAGCTCGTCAAGCAGTTCTACCATCATCTCGCCTTGGACCTTGGTCCATTTGCCGATCGGCGAGCCGCCGCCGATGTCGGTGTATTGCTTCTCGATCTGGGGCGTCCGACGACGTGCGATCCAAGGAGCCATGTACTTCTGGAGCGGACCGAGCGGAATGAGGTCCGAGTCGTGGAAGAGGTTGGTCAAGAAAGGCTTGACCTCGGGAATCTATTATTGGTGCGATGATGGGTGTCAAGGATGGGATGGACAGTAGCACACAGAAGAGCAAGCGCGCCGGGGCAGAATGTTCAGAGCCGTCAGCCTCGCTCGTAGCGCTTGTACGAGGGACGCTAATGACCAAGACACGCACGGTTGAAGGTCCGCCCATGTTCATCAGGACGATGGCTGTGATGTCGGGAACGAGTGGTCGGTCGGTTCAGTCGGGTCGGGAGTAAGCGAATCGGAG
The DNA here is from genome assembly GCA_014825765.1 of Cystofilobasidium macerans. Lineage (NCBI taxonomy): Eukaryota > Fungi > Basidiomycota > Tremellomycetes > Cystofilobasidiales > Cystofilobasidiaceae > Cystofilobasidium > Cystofilobasidium macerans. Next base: position 98,532 of record MVAP01000013.1, on the reverse strand, counting down.
GAGCGCGCAACGTCAGCGACGTCGCGCGAAAGAGCTCCGCTTAGGCCCTAGCCGAAGCCTCCGTCGCTCGGCGCAATCAACAAGGCTCCGAGCTAGGGCAAGCGGTCGCAGCACGCACCTGTCGGCCTGAGCGAGTGGTTGAACAGGCGAGGACCGCACAGGGTCAGGTTAGCACTTTTAGCTGGGGTGGTGGCAGAACGAACGCGTCAGAGCGCAGGGGCGAGTGTGAAGGACGGACGGCTTGGTCGCGGTCGCGAGCCGCCTGCGGCCGATAGCGAGGGCGGCGGCCGAGTGGGTGGCTCGCATCGGACGGGAGAGCGAGCTGGAGAGCGACATGCTGGAGTGAAAGAGAAGGATAGCGGGTCGGCGTCGACAGTCGACTGCAGCGGCAAGAGCCGACTCCGATGCGTCTCGATCCCGTCGACGCTCGATCGCACCGGCGCGCAAGCAGCAGGAACGCGTCGACGTCGGCGGCGGTTCGCGTCCTCGACCCGCTTGACCACCCTAGCCAGCATGCAGTCGCGCTCAAAGGGTAGGGATTCTCTATGATCCGCGATCGGAGGTCACGATTCATTCTTAAGCTGACCGGTCATCTCGCCTTGCTTTGGCTCGCCCGTCTTTGCCTCATCCGCACACCAGCCTCGACTCGCCAAGCGGCGCAGGCCTCACAGCAGGCCATTGCCCTCCACTATGCCGACAAGGACGCCAACACGCTTGCCCGCAGATCCAGCGGTAAGATTCGCGCTGGGGCCTCCAACGGTGGCGGAGGCGGCGAGGAGTTAGAGGACGATCCGCCATGGCAGCGGAGAATGACGGCGACCGAGGAGCGACGCGTCAGAAGGCGGCTCGACCAGCTCGAGGTGCGGCCCTATCTTCCTTCACCTTCAGCGCATCTTGTACGATGCTTCGTTATCTCGTGGGACATTTTGATTTCGTGAGGCATCTCAAAGACGGGTGCGGAGGCGCCGGGCCGGCTCCGTGCCGAGGACGATGCCACGCCGACTGCGATCCGGTCTTCCTTGCGTTAATCATGGAGTGCTCGCTGATGAACCAGTTATTTGTCCCCTACTTTCCTGTCTCCCCTCTCGTAACGCTGGCGACCCAAGCAGAAGGCGAACGTCGTTGATCCGCCTTTCAAGGAGTTCAAGGAAGGCCTCGACCACACCTCCTTGGCCCTGGCCAACGAGACGAGGGTCGTCACTGCAGCCGACGAGAATGACGACGATGAAGATGACGGTGACGACGAGTCGAGGCCTTCGAAGAGGGCCCGACCGAATTCAACGGCAACGGCGACGTTGAAAGCGGCTGTTAAACCGGGATCGAAAGCAAGAGCGGCAGCGCCTGCAGTCGCACCGCCGCCGCCGAAGACGATGTTGACGGCCGCGATCCGGACGTTGTTGACGCCGAACAATCGGCGAACGCTGGCGGAGCTCCTGGCCGAACAGGTCCGTTGACTGTCGTGAGACGTCTCATCGGCGCGTGGCTTCTAGTCGAGCTGACATCACTTGCTACCTGCAGCCGCACGCGCCTTATTTCTCTTCGACCGCCCGCCCGCCAAGCCATCCGCTGAGGCGGTTTTGTCTCCCTTGCGGCGCGCTCGGGAGGTACACCTGCGAGCGGTGCAAACAGCAAGTGTGCTCAATGGCGTGCCGTACAAAGCATGACGAAGACGCTTGCGGAAGGGGTTAGTAACCGAGTTCGACCTGGCCAATCCGGGCCACACGGACGGGCCGCGCGGCCAGTTGCCTCCACTGCCTCGGTCCGGGCCAATGGCCGTGCATCGCCGCGACCGAGGCGAGGACCCGTTGTTGTCCTCGAATGCCTGGCCGAGGTTCGGCCGTTGTCGAAGTAGCTGATGGAGGATTGGGCAGCAAGTGGAGGTGTTTGGCGAGGGCTCAGGGCCGCGCGCCGTGCAAAGGGGCAAGGCTCTCTTCTACGCAACACAAAAGGGCGACCTGAGGGGCAATCCTATCCATCTCTTCACGCAAAGTACAAGCTCCCCAAGACACCACCAGATCAACTCCATCTTTAGAAACCCTGCACGACGACCATGACCCTCCCGAGCCAGTTCGACAAGGTTCGCATTAACGTCCCTTAGCCGTAACCGCTCGCCGCTGATCCTGGTGCATCTCATCCTGCCCTTAGCACACGACGAGCGAAGAGGTCGCCGACTACTTCAAGACCGCGATCAAGGGCAAGAATGTCTTGATTACCGGCGCTTCGCCAGGCGGCCTTGGTGAGGCGTTCGCCCAAGCAATCAGCCGCCATTCGCCGGGGCTCGTCGTCCTTGCCGGCCGTTCGCTCTCAGCGCTTGAGACGACTCAAGCCGGTCTTCTCAAGGAGACGCCTGGGCTCAACGTCCGGCTCCTCGTTATCGACCTCGGCTCGCTCGATTCGGTCCGCAAAGCCGCGGCTGAGGTGCTCGCTTACGACGAGACGATCGACATCAACATCCTCAACGCCGGCGTCATGGCGACGCCTGAAGGCAAGACGATTGACGGTAAGCGATCGAGCGTCGTGTATCCAGCTGAGGGCACTCAATGCTGAAAAGAGCATCAATGGGGGGCATCATTCTTAGGAATCGAGACGCAGTTCGGCGTCAATCATGTCGGGCCTTTCCTGTTCGCCAATCTCTTGCTCGAAGAGAAGTCGCCGCAGCGCACGGTCGTCATCTCGTCGGCCGCTCAGCGCTACTGGCCCGGCGGTATCAACTTCGAGAAGCCCGGCTACGTCCTCGACGATGACAAGTCGTACGAGAAGTGGACCGCCTACGGCCAGTCGAAGGCGGCCAACGCCCTCTTTGCAGCCGCCCTGCACCGACGCGGTCGGGAGGCTGTCTCGCTTCACCCGGGAGTCATCAAGACACCTCTATTGCGGCACATGACCGAGGAAGAACTTCGAGGCATGGGTCAGGCCAAGCTGTCGGACGACTGGCTGGTTCTGCTGAGCTCTAACGCGTTCCTTGTCCTATCCTGATCTGCAGGCATGCTCAATGAAGACGGCACGCTCAATAGCGCGTATGACCCCAAGAGCCTGAGTCAAGGCGCGGCCACGTGCGTTCTTTACCCTTCGGGGACGTGCTCGCCCTTTTCCTCTCAGACTGATGTACGCTCCCTCTTCCCCTTTCTTCCTCTTTCTTCCTCTTTCTTCCTCTTTCTTCCTCTTTCTTCCTCTTTCTTCCTCTTTCTTCCTCTTTCTTCCTCTTTCTTCCTCTTTCTTCCTCTTTCTTCCTCTTTCTTCCTCTTTCTTCCCTTTCTTCCTCTTTCTTCCTCTTTCTTCCTCTTTCTTCCTCTTTCTTCCTCTTTCTTCCTCTTTCTTCCTCTTTCTTCCTCTTTCTTCCTCTTTCTTCCTCTTTCTTCCTCTTTCTTCCTCTTTCTTCCTCTTTCTTCCTCTTTCTCCTTCACAGGCATGTTGTTGCCGCCTTTGCTCCGGCTTCGGATCTCTTCCCGGCCGGCGCACCCGCTTCGTATCTCGAGGACTGCCAGGTCCAGCTCGACATGCTCGACGAGACGGCCAAGGGGGTCGACCAGGAGGAGCGACTGTGGAAGCTGTCGGAGGAGCTTGTCGGCCGCTCTTTTACCGCCTAGCGCCGTCTTTGGCGATCTGCTTCTGAGCCAGGTCTCGCGCACGAGACTTCGGTGCCCCTTGTATCCTTCTCGGCTCTGCCTCGTATGACGGCATGTCTTTGTCGTTGTCATGAGTTAACTTGATTTCGATCGCCCGTCTTGACATTGAAGCAGCTTTGTCGTGTGTGCCGGCCGACAGTGCTCACGACGCCCGACTAACGACTCTGCGCACCCGCTCCGGCTCGTACGCTGCATGGCTAGGAGCCTCCTCGGCGCTCTGACAAGAGGGCTCTTTGGCCGTCTCGCCTTCCCCATCCGGGCTACGACGGATGAGGACACAACTTAAAGCGCAAGTAATTGGGGTCATCGCATCGGGCAAGTGGGGCGAGCGTGAGGGTGGGTCGTTAAACTGTGGTACGGTAGAGCAGGGCAGGCGATGAAGGGTCGTGATAAAGAAAGGGCAGGCACCGAGACGGCGTGGAGGACTGCAGCGTTCACAGGCCACTAGAAGATCTTATTGATGAGGCCCGAGCCGATGGCGCTGCCTGCACCCCAGCCGACGCCGCCGACGGCGCTTCCCGCTGATGTGATCACGGAGCACGTGTCAGCAGGGGAGGAACGACCGAAGCGTGAGCAGACGAGGCAACGCACCGAGAAGCCGGCCCATCCCATCGAACTTGCTTGGCTTCTTTTCGGGTGCGGGCGCGTGGGCGACATCCTGAGGCGGCGGCTGATGGTGGACGACGTGCTGCGGCGGCGGTTGGTACTGCTGCTGGTAGGGGACCATGTACTGCTGAGGCGGAGGTGCCCCACCGTAGGGCGGCTGAGGGTGGTACAGCTGCTGCTGCGCTGGCGGGCCGTGACCTTGGGGCTGGTAGGCGTTGGCCTGCTTCTCATGCCCGTAGCTGTTCTGCTGAAAGGAAGGAGCCGGAGAGGACGAGTAGGGCCGAGGAGGTGGCTCGCTGCGAGGCCTGCAACCGAGTGTCAATTCGCCTGTCAGCCTCAGCTTCCCGCTGCCTCTCAGCTGTATCGGCGGCAGACGCACTGTCGGATGACGTAGGTTGCAGGGAAGAGACCGGTGCGGGACGGGTTGCTCACAAGGAAACCCTTGTGCCAGTCGGCGTTAGGTTCCTCAGTCACACAGATGAGGTCGCCCTTGCGGAAGGGCAGGTCGTCGGCGGCCTGTGCGGCCCATCAAAGATGAATTGACCCGTGAGAAGAGGGGGGTGGGGTCAGCTGCGCGCTCCCATACTACCGTGCCTCAAGACTGAGGTTGGTCCTCGTCGACGACGTACCGACGCCTCGTAGTCCCAGGCTGCTCGAGCCTCGTAGAGTCCTCCCGTCCTGTTCGGCAAGGGAGGAGGTGCTCGGTGGGCACCGCTTCCGCTGTGCTGCGGCGGATTCGGGTCGCCGTAGATTGGTGCCGGGTAAGGCGACGAGCTTGAGCTGCCACCGCCACCGTTATTGCTCTGACCGAGGTCAATCAGGCTCCCGCCCGGGCTGTGGACCGAAGACGGATTCATCGACGACCCTGGCAGTCGCGAACGGATGAGAGCGGCATCGGCCAGAGGGATGGCCGACAGCGACTCGAGGATGGAGAGCGAGGAGGCGATCGAGTCGGTCGCCTGCTTGATGAGGAGCTGCTGGTGATCGGCCATGGGGATCTGGCGAGTTTCAGAAATGTAAAGCTGCTATGGAGAGTGTGGTTGATAGCGAGCGTGCTGACGGCCCTGATGGCTGACGTTCTGCGTACGTCGACTCGGGCTGACAAGGAGTGACTGACCGGCAGAGGCCAGCTGCGTTGCGGCGGCCGGCCGGCTCCCGCTTTCGCCGCCTGCCGCTTCGGCCCGGCCGAAAGCGCCCGTGCGTACTCGCCGCTTCCCGTCGGCTCGCCAGCCCATGTCTCAACGCACGACTTCCCATATCTCGCAAGTAAACGACAGCATCTCAGAGCACTCGGACGCCTCTCTACAGCTTCTGGTTCCATACCTTCTTCCAACGTCGACGGCCGCCTGCGTGTCGTGACGAAGCGAAGCACATCAGAGAGCTGAAAGGGTTCTGGAATCGCAGACGGGACGCACCGATCGTTGCATGAGATTCCTGCATCTTAGGGGCAGGGTTGGATGCGCCGGGATCGATTTCAACGGTCGAGGCTGAGGCCGTCGGGCGAGAGCTGATCTTGGCCCCAAAGGTCGCCCGCTGGTCGGCAAAGCGACGCTCGGCTTTGGTCCAGTCGTCCTCGAAGTCGTCGTCGTCAGATTCGAGCCGCGATTGCACAGCGGACTTTGATCGCAGCCCAAAGGCCGGGACCTGCAGTCTGGGCGAGAGGAGCGCGGTCGGCAGCGATGGCCGGCGGCTGCTCGTGTCGACGGTCCTGGCCCGACCGAGGGTCGTCGAGCCGACGTCGTCGCCAATTCTGACAGTACTCGTACTTTCCGATCGTCCACGGGTGAGGCTCGGTCGCGTCAGCGGCAGGAGTCCAGGAGGGTCCGAGATGGTTTGCGAGCGAGACGCGCGGGTTGGCGGCCGGCTCGGCAGCCAGTCGTCCTTGAGGAACGGCGTCGGCGGAAGTGGGAGGTAGTCCGGGACGAGCAAGTGTGGGAAGAAGTCTGCCAGCCTGCGAGATCTGATTCTCAGCATCGTGCAAACCTCTCGACTGACAAACGCACGAGCGACGCACATGCGACGCAGGAGAAGGTATTCGAGCGCATCCCGCTCATCCCGCTTGATACTGGCGATGAGAGCGCCAAGCTCAGGGTACAAAGGAGGCTGGTCAGGGTGGTCCTCGGCGATCATGCTGAGAGCCCGGTCGAGAAGGCCGGCAAAAACCCTGCGTAGTGAGAAGTGGATTCAGTGACCAGCCGCCAGGAGGCCTAAGGCTAGCTCGAGAGGTCAACTCACGCCAGATCGGCCGCCGGATCCAGGTAGAAGGGCTTCGTCTGGAGACTCTCGCGAACGAGTTGTCCGATCGCATCCGTTGCCTCGTTTTCCGGCGCTTGTGCCAGGAAGCCCTCAATACCTGTCAGCTCGCGGTCGTGAATGCTAGCCGAATCATGATCGTCCTTGCGCGTGACGCAGGCGATGAAGTCAACAACCTGCTCGTGCCGCTCGACGGCAAAGTCGTTCATGACCATGTCTTTCGAGTCGAAAGATCTGTCAGATCGCGAGTGTACGAGCAGACTGCCTGACCCGAACGACACGTACACATTTCTGGCTGTTTATCCGAGAGGCCACCATACGGCAGGGCCGAGATCGCCTTGGCCAGGAGTACGAGGCTGAAGCAGTGAAGAAGTGTCGTCAGCGTATATCTCTCGGCCGGCATGAACATGGTCTAAAGCGACGCACGTCCGCCGGGCTCGTGCCCCGGGCATCGCGAGCGTCAAGCCATAGCTGTGTGGGTCGATAATCACGGGCGAGACAAGGCGGAGGAAGAAGAGGGTTGTGATCGCCCGCCACTTGACTTCAGGCGGGACGGCGTGAAAAATCTTTCTGAGAGCGTCCCGCACGTGTCTGGCGTGTGTGCGCGTAGTTGCGAGTGAGTCAAAGCAGAAGAGCTACATATCCTTGCTGCAGACGTACCCAGGAACCTTCTGCCGCGCAGCGTAGATATCTTCCCAGCAACTCCCCACGAGACGGCGCAGCGCCTGCCTCTGGCCATCAAGCTCGCGGCGTTGGCCGCCGGTCATATGCCCGTCTGTGTCGTCCAAGTTCCGACCGGTCTGAAAAGTGGGCGCTGCACGCGTGCTGGACGGCGGCAAGATCTCGATTGCGATGTCGTCGTCGACGATACGGTTAACCGTTCGCGCCAGCGCATGCGGGATGAAGGAGGGTAAAAGGAAGGCCTTGAGCAAGGAGTCCAGACACTGAAGTAAGGAGCAGCGTCAGATAGGAAAGGACTCATCCTGTCAACGGCGGTGATCTCTTTTGTTCGCACCTTGGTGAACAGCGTGTTACTCCGGAATAACGTGTCGGCTGACAGGTCCTCGCGGGCGACCATTCCGCCGATGACCTCGGCAATCTTGCCCCGCGAGACCGACACCATCATGATGGTATGGGCTGCGAGCGCCTGGTCGAGGTCTCGTCGCCACAGCGCGGCTGCCATTACCGAGTTGAGAGGGTCGGTAGCCTGACGGGAGAGCTTTACGGCAAAGGACAGGCCGCAATCAGACAGGCTGCTGAGCGATGCAGCTGCGAGCAGGACGTACGACCGCTAGCTCCCCATAGCGTGCGAGAGAGAAGACGACCTGCTCGGTCGCGCATATTCTGAGCTGGAATTGAGAGGTGAGTTGGAGCCGCAAGGTTCTCGTTCCACAACAGGTCGAGACGCAGATCAACTCACTCTGAGGTCGCCCATCCTCCGACCCGTCTCGCTCAAAATTGGCCACCACGCGTCCTCGCACTGCGGGTTATTGAGTGGGATGTCGACCCGGCCGAGAACCGCGAATCGATCGCTTGACTTCTCGCGTTGGACGACGAGACTGAGCACCTCCTGACCAAGTGCACCACCGTCCACTGAAAAGGGCGCGACGGAGAAGAAGGGGAAGGAAAATATTTCGTTCCAGACGAGTCCCGCCGTCCGCCGCTTCATCGTGGTCCGACCCAAAAGGTACGAGCCTGACAGGAGCTCGACACGGACACCCGGTGCATCGCGATCCGACGTCATCGTCCAGCCAGGCAGACTGGACGAGCGCAGGTCGTGCATGCCAAGTGTGGCCGAAGGCAGAGGCGAGCGGAGGGGACTGTAAGACTGGCCGCCACCACCACCGCCCAAGGATACGGGAGCGGTCGCCGAGAAGACAAGCGAACGCGCCTCGCCAATAGTAATCTTCAGCTGGCGCTTGACACGAAACGGTCGAGAAGAGCTGTCTTCCGAGACAGATGGCTGTTGGTTAGCGACCGCGTCAGCGTATACCGACCGGGGCGGACAGTGGTAGATTTCGGGCTTCGCTCGGGATTTCAGGAGAGCGAGCCACGACAGAGCGTCGGCCGACGTGTCGAACGCGAGGTGGACGCCGCCGACCCCCCTCGGCCTGGCCTTTTCGCTCGACGAAGACGAGTGGCCGAATGTTATACTCGATGCCGAGCTCGGTCGCCGACTGCTAGTAGGCGACACCTGTCCTCGGCGGAACGGCGTCGGCGAATGGGCGCGCTCGATCTCGAGATCAACCCGATAGGTTGGATCGGACGGCGAGGGCGGTGACCGCGACGCTGCACCTGGCTGCTGTCTGACCAGCGGCAACGGCACAAAGAGCACATGCGGCATGTTGACTGTAGACCGATGAACGGCGTGTATGGTTCGGGAGTCGACCTGGTCGAGCTCGATTGTGAGAAGTGGCTTGTCCTTGCTCTCGTCACGCACTTCGAGCAATGCCGATGCCTCGGGCATCAAGATCAGCCGCACTCGCCGAGCCCTATCTGGATGCTTGCTGGCGTAGAACGAGGCCGGAGACATCGACAGCATGGACGGCTTCGCGTGCAGGGCTCGGTCCGGACTGGCTCCTTCGTCGGCGGTCGGCACTGATGTTTGCAGCTTGAGCGGGCCCGAAGTTGACTTGCGCTTCTTGATGAGACGCATGGGCAGCTGGCAGGGTAGACTAGACATTAGATGACTTCAAAGGAAGCCTTTGATGGATGAGGGCGTACAATAGCATCAACGGCCGATGTCAGCGGTCGTGGACCAGACAAGAGCAAGACAACAATGCTGAACCGCTCAAACGGCGCCGGCGCCAGCGCGGATGAGGACGCCGGCGAGGAGGCCGCCCCTTTGCTCGTTTCGCGCGGCAGTTGAGAAGCTGAACGAATGGAGGACGCCGCTGATGAGGGAGCCCTCGAGGAGCTCGTCAGGGCGCTCAGGCCGGTTCGGGCTGAGGGTGAGGGCGACGAGGGCCGAGTTGAGACGCGCGCAGCTGGGCGATGGGCCGGGTGGATCAGCGATGATCTCGCAGCGAGCGATCGGCTGAGAATGCAGAGGGACTCACAACCGAGCATTGGAAGAAGATCGCGAGGCGACTATCGCGAAGAGGACGTCGGAAGGGAGGCACGCAAGGGGGGACAGGTCGCCTAGCACAAGGGCGAGATCGTTCCAGGCTGCCGAGCTCAAGCTGCAGTGGAAGGTCGAGTTGTCGAGCGAGAGAGAGCAGACTGTGATTGGAGTCCGTTTGCTGGCTATGTAGACTTCGATGGCGGTAAGAGGTCAGCTCGGACACCCCTTTCATCCTTTGTGCTCGTGAGCCGAATGGAAGGCACGAGTGCGTGAGTGAAAGGGGGCGGCGGAAGCTGCTGCGCCCGACGCCAGACATATCAAGCGGCGTTGCGGACAGGCGGTCTGCAGGGTTCCGTCTGCTCAAAGCGATCATGTTCAGTGGGGATGCCACCTCGTGCTCCTTGTCGTCCTACTTTGAATGTTTGAGTGCCTGATCGAAGGAAGACGCCTGCTCGACGGGGGCTCGAGCTGGCGGCCAAAGGCGAGGGTCGACCTTAGTCAGGAATACTTGATTCTCGCCCAGCCTGGCGCCGCCTTCGCCCGCCCGCGTCGAGAGCCAACCACCTTGGCGGCCTTCCTTAGCGTACGCCATCCTCCCTCTCCTCAACTTCAGCTCTCTCTCCTCCTCGTCGCCATGTCTCTCGCCCGTGTCGCCCTCCGTGCCCCGCGCGTCGCCGCTGCCGCGAACGCCGCCCGCGCCTTCTCGGTCCAGGCCGCCCTCCGGGGTGGTGCGCCGACGCCGACCGTCCTTCAGGGTCCCGGAGCGCCCGAGGGCATGGTGCGTCCTCGAGCTCGACCTCACGCTCGCAGTCACTCGTCCCCTGTTTTGGCAGCGCTCGGACGGGGGCTAGGCAGTCTCTTAGAGGGACAAGTCGAGCTGATATCCACTCCACTTCCCTGTCTCCTTCTGCGTGCCCTCCGTCTCATCTTCTTCGCTCTTCGTCCTGCGCCGCACGCCAACCCGACGTCTACCGGCGACGACCGCTTGTGCCTACGAACGGCTACCTGATTCTCGCGGTGCTCTCGGGTCTGTTGCTTGTCCTCCGGCCTCCCCTTCATGCATACGGCACCCGCACCCCTCTCCGCTCTCGCTCGGCTCCCGCACCTTCTCGGACGACCCCGGCTTCCCGATTCCGCCTTGACAGATCCCGACCGACTACGAGCAGGCCACCGGTGTCGAGCGTTACCAGCTGCTCGGCAACATGGCTGGTGTTGACGTCTTCGACATGGCGCCTGTCGAGGTCGGTCGCATGGGCACGATGCAGGACCCTATCAAGGTCAACTCGATCGTGCGTTCTTGTCTGCTTGCCTCGCATCCGTCCAATCGGGGCACACCTGCAAACGGAAGGGCGAGGCATGGCTGTTTGGGTTGCTTGTGTTGCGGAAGCCTCGAATTGTCAAGCGGGCACTGCGCAGAGGCCGGACGAGCTCTTGCGCCTACACGAGGCTCCTGTCCCTGGGTGCTGATTAAACCCTCGTCGACCGCCTCACTCAGATTGACGAGCGCATCATCGGCTGCACCGGCTTCCCGGTCGACTCGCACGAGCTTCTCTGGATGAAGGTCGAGGGCGAGACCGTTGGCCGGTGCAAGGAGTGCGGCTGCTGCTGTGCGTCCCTTGCCACTCTACCTCGTCACCGCTCTCCGCCTCGCACCTTCTGACCCGACTGCCCACCTTCCTCATCCTCGTTGTCTGCTGCTGCAGACAAGCTTGCCTACCACAACCCGTGGGCGGCTGTCATCCCCGAGATCGCCGAGGCCACCAAGGACTCGAAGGTCGTCTCGGCCCACGGCGACGCCCACCACTAGATCGGCATTTGGCCGGTTGCGGGGAGAGGGAGACAGCTGTAGAGAGCGGACGGAGATCACTGGCTGCAGGAGGGCCGAGTCTCCGCAATGTCGACAGATCAGATCGAAGCTTGCGTTTGAACCGGGCGCCACCCAGTGGCTGTGCGAACTGGCAGTGACAAACTATCAGGACTGGCTGGAGGGGCACAGAAGCGTACGCTTTCCGAAGCAGCAATCCGTAAAGCTTCGTTTCATCGCATTACCTGGCGGAACGAGCGCGGAAGGATAGCGAGGCGTCAGTTAAGGAGCGAAGAGAATGGCAGCAAGGTCGCAGACGTACTTCTTCTTGCCCTCCTTGCGCTTGATGGTCTCGTCGCCACTGCCGTCGAGGAAGGGGAAACAAGCAGGCGCATCAGCATGACAAACGCGAGCGATTCAAACTCGTTCGTGAGACGCACACGAAAACACCCTGTGAGTCGGGAGCAGATGTATCGAGCACCGGGAGTCAGTGCTAGACGAGCGCGGCGAAAGCTCGCGGCGACGCACCTTTCCACGGTAAGGCTCAGGCGGACGGTGGCTCCGGATGTCAGCCGCAAATTGGCTAACGAGCTGACGGCTCGTACCGCTGATGAAGAACTTGGTTGGGATCGGCACCTCAACCGTCACGTGGTCCGGGATAGCAAGCAGGATCGGGTGCGCAAAGCCCAGCTTGAGGTTGAGCCGCTTCTTGCCGGCCCAGAGGGCGGCGTCCCCGCCTGGCGGCACGGGAGCGTCCTCGACGGCCGCTCGGAAGCCGACGCCAATCAGCTTGACGGGCAGCCGGAAGCCCTCGGTCACGCCGGTGACGGCATTGGCGAGCAGTTGACGCGTCGTGCCCCACATCTGCCGCTGGGCCTTGATCGTCTGATCATCGACCGCAACTTCGAGCACACCCTCGCCGTCGGCCGTCGCCGGGCTGGTATGAAAAAGCCGGACGTAGGGCTTGATGTGGACGCGCTCAATACCGAGCGGGCCCTCAATCGCAAGCTCCTCACGGGCGAGGTCGGAGACAAGCTTGCACGACGCAGGGTAGGTGATGGGTGCGCCGCCGATGTGCGAGCCAAGCGTTGGCGATGACGAGAAGGCCCGGCTGCTGGAGGCAGCGCTTAGGTACGAGTTGCTGCTACCGCTCCGACTGCTGCTGTCCGCCGAACTAGAGGACAGTACGAGAGACGACGGTCCGGCCGACGAGTATGAAGGCCGTGCAACCGAGCGAAGCAAGCTGCAGGATGCGGACCGCAGAGAGGAGGCCATGTCGGGCAAGCAGGGGCGACGAGGCGAGACTGGTGACGACGAGGAACGCGCTACTGTGACCGGGCGACGAGGACTACAAGCAAGAGAGCTCTGAGCAGGGAGACGGTCTTGTCGTCTAGACGAGGTTGGTTGGACTCAGAGGGAGCGAGGGCAAGGCGGCGCGGCCGGCCGGCCAGGTGCGCGCGGGCGGAGCTCGAAATCTCGATCGTGAGAGCCTTAGAAGGCACGCAGTACGACCGACAGCTCGATGGCACCCGTTCGCGTCCTTGGAGCTTGACGGCTCATCAGAAAAGTCAATAAAAGCCCATGTAGCTGACGAGGAGATTCTAATTGTGCCCTAGACGGGATGCTGTCGCACTCGCTCTAGCTCAGTCGTCGAGGGCCAACAAGACCACGATCCCGCGCGTTGGATCAACGTCGGGTGCAGCGCAGAGCTGAGCTTGGGAATATCGATAGCAGGACGAGTTGTGGACGCCGCTCGATGCCCGGCCTCTCCGAGGAATGAAGGGAGGGCTTCCTGCACAATTTCAAGAGCCTACCGCCCTGATCCATGGCGACCCCAGCCATTGGCCGGCATCTGTCCGTGGCCCACGCGTGCCCCATGGTCTCGCGAATGCGATCGCTGATTAGACTCCTCCGAAACGCCGGGCGGACCATCCGACCCGACGGTTCTGCGCAGCTTGGCAGGCACGGCTCGGGGCCAGCCATCGGGACCGGCAGCGCTCGCTCATGCAGCTTTCCTGCGAAGGGCGAGCCCGGTCGCTATCGCTCAAAGGTTGCCCGCTCGATCCCTGGCTCGCCTGTCTACCACCCACCACCTCTTGACTTCGCCCGCGATGTCGTCCCCAGCCGTCACTTCGCCGGCACACGCCGATATGTCGACCTCGCAGCCTCCGATTGCCCCTCGCATGGACGCCGACGTTAAGGCGCTCTCTCCCAAGACGTCCGATCTTGTCGCCGATCTCAAGAAGGTGGACGAGCCCACCCTTATCGAAGGCCTCGACGGATCGGAGCTCAGCCTATACGAGAAGAAGTCCCTGCTGGTGAGCTCACGCACCATCTTTCTCATGCCTCATCCAGCTGCTGATGTTGCCTCGCTCGATTGAATAGATCAATCGCGAGCTCGACCGGGTGCGTTGCCCACCTGACTTATGACCTTTGCCACTTAGTGCTGATGTCAGTCTACACTGACCTTGGCAGATGAACGAGGGCGGCTTCCTTGGCGTCGGCCGCTACCAGTGGCAGGTCTGGGGCCTCTGCGGCTTCGGCTACGTGCGTGCACGCTCTCCTGCACCTGTGTCCAGCTCGCTTCCTGACAGATGTTGCACTCTCCCTGCAGTTCCTCGATCTTATGTGCGCATCCCAACAGACCGGGGTTTGGGTGTACCGAGCTGACTCCTTGGCGCGCGTCCCCAGGTTCGCGCAAGCCTTTGGCCTCGTTCTCGGGCCCCTTAAGCAGGAGCTCGGTGTGCCCAACAACCGGTCCGGCGATATGAGCGCCTCCTTCTCGGCCGGACTCACCGTCGGAGCTTTCACCTGGTGCGCTCCAATTGCCGTTGAGCACGGTACTTCACGACGCTAACAGTTGCAATGACACTCAGGGGCATCCTTTGTGACATTATCGGCCGTCGCTGGTGCTTCAACATCACCTGCCTGATCGCGTCCATCTTTGGCCTTCTGTTCGCTGCGCCTTCAAACTACAGCGCGCTCTGCTTCCTGGTAGGTCTGACCGTGCGTCCGTTAAGTCAGACTGTAGACTAACGATTCCCGATTCTCTCGCAGACAGCGATGATCGGCTTCGGAGTCGGAGGTGAGATTGAGTTCGTCCAGACGCGATTGGTGAATTTGCTGACCGCTCAGAGCTTTCGTCACAACCGCCTCTGCCAGGCAACATCCCCATCGACGCGACCATCACGCTCGAGTTCCTGCCCAACAACCGCCGTTTCCTCCTCGCCTGGCTCTCGGTCTTCCAGCCCCTGGGCGTCGTAGCCGCTTCGCTCATTGCCTGGGGTCTCGTGCCGAAGTATTCGTGCGACACCGGTCTCAAGGCCTGCAGCAGCGGCGCTGTCCCGTGCTGCACCAAGGGGAGCAACATGGGCTGGCGCTACTTGATGATCGTCGTGCGTATTCGCAGTCATGTCAAGAACCGACGGCGTGTCGTCGCTGACTACCTTCGCCTTGCAGCTCGGCCTCATCTCGCTCTTCGTCTTTGCTGCTCGCTTCTTCATCTTCAATCTGCAGGAGAGCCCGAAGTGCGTCTTTCCGACACTGCTACCACAGTCTCTGGAGCAAGCTATTGACGTTGGACCGCGCCGTTGTATCAGATTCCTGCTCTCAAAGGGCAAGGAGGAGGAGGCCATCGCCGTCGTCCACCGCGTCGCCGCTATCAACAAAGCCCCCATCCCGGACCTAACGATTGACGACTTCCGCGCGCTTGATGCGCAGGAGGCCCAACGGACAAGCTTTAACTCTACTGACGAAATTGCGCCGGTGCCGGAAGGCGGCAAAGTGGTGCCGACTAAGAAGCACGCGGCGACCGTCCTCCAGCGGTCGTTCAGCCAGTTCAAGCACCTGAAGGGCCTATTCGGTAGCCCGAAGATGATCTGGTTGACGATTTCGATTTGCCTCTCCTACGTGCGTCTTCCGAATTGAGTTGTCTTAAGACAGCGCAAACGGTCTGACGTAAAATCTTTCACTTCAGATTACACTCTTCTTCGCCTTCAGCATCACTGGTCAGTTTGCATCCCGGTTCGAGCGTTGGCGTTCATCTGGGCTGATGTCAACTTGCCCTTCGCTCTCGCTCAGGTACCTTCCTTCCGCTTATCCTTCGGGCCAAGGGCATCGATACACGCCTGCCCATCGATGAGACGTACCGCAACTATGGTCGGTTCCTGACAGGCTCAACAGCTGTAAGCCGACATCCGCTGACAGTCACCTTTTGTTTCGACAGTCATCGTCAAGCTACCCGGCATCAGTCAGTCGCCCGACCCAACCTTACCGATGAGGGCACTCGAGCTGACCTTGTCTTGACTGACCCGCAGTCGCTGTCATTCTCTCTGGCCTGCTGATGGAGGTCAAGGGCGTCGGCCGGCGCTACTCGATGGTTTTCTGCGCCGGTATGATGGGCGCCTCGCTCATTCTTTTCCGCACGGTCGACAGCGTCGCTGGCTTCGTCGGCCTCAATACCAGTACGTCTGCCTCTTACCTCAACGAGGTGCTAGGAACTGACAACTCTGTCTGACTTGACCCTCTCAGTGGAGTACTTCTTCCAGGCTGCCTATGCTGCGATCCTGTACGCCTCGACGCCCGAATTCTTCCCTGCTCCGTACCGTGGCAGCGCCTGCGGCATGGCTGCAACCCTTGGCCGAATTGCCGGCATCGTCGCGCCTCTCGTCGCGCAGACGATCTACTCGCCTTCGTCCTACTCGGTCATTTATCTGGCTGGTGGAGTGCGTTCTGGCCCTGGCCCTGGCCCTGTCTGTGGCGATGAACTTGGCTAATTTGTCTATTTTACTTCGGCAGGCTGCTCTTGTTTCTATGCTCTGCGTCGCGACTCTTCCTTTCGAGACGCGCGGCAAGCAGACCTTCTAGCCTTCAATACCGTCGCATGCCCTTTTAGTTTTCTTGAATGCTCTTCTCATGGCCTACAGCTGTTGTCGGAAGCCCGCGCGCCGACCTCGCTTGCTGGCGGTCGTTGCTCGCTCATCTGCTCGTCGTCGATGAACGCCCGCCGATCTGCCCGTCTAGAGGCCTCGCCCGACTGGTTTTTGCGCCCGCCGTCAGTAGTGGCGTCCAAAGGTCGTGAAGGGTCCGAAGGGATTCGCCCGGAAGGCTGCACCCGGGAAATCCGGCCGGCTCCAAGGCCGCGGGCCATCGTAATGAAACCCTGCTCGGCATTGCGGGGTCCCCGGCGGTCGGCCTCCCTCCGAGTCTCCCGCCTTCTGTTCGCCCACCCTGTCGAGCCAACTCTCGATCTGTCGCCCTCCTCCTGCTTTACTCTTGACCGCCACCTACTCTCTCGAGTTGGCCTCTTCTTCTCCTCCCGCCACGTCGTCGTCTACCGAGCACCTCCCGCTCCTCCCACTCCGCAGCAGCAACATGGCCTCGACGATCGCCCACCACCCGGATGTAGCCACTTCTGGCGCACCGATCGCCCCTGACGTCGATGCCGACGTCAAGAAGCTCTCGCCCAAGACGGCCGAGATGATGGCCAATCTGACCCACATCGACGAGGCGACGCTCATTAAGGGTCTACACGAAGACAACCTCTCGGTTTGTACGTAGGCCGATTTGCGTCTCTCTCTTGTGGGAGCCTTCCGGGAGCTGAGACTTTCCGGCATCGATCCGCCCGATCTCTCAACTCGCCACCTTCTTCCTCCAGACGAGCGCAAGTCAATCTTGGTACGTCGAGCTATCTGACTAGGTCTATCCCTACAGTTGCTGATCAGTAGGACCTCTTCTGCTCCCATGTCCAGATCAACCGCGAGCTCGACAAGGTGCGTGCTGCGCCGTCGCTGTCTCAATCTCTACATTGGCTGATTTGCTCACTTCTTCAAATTCATCGCAGATGAATGCGAGCGGAACTTTCGGACTCGGACGTTACCAGCTCTGCATCTTCTTCCTCTGCGGCTTCGGCTATGTGCGTCGCGTCACCCACCCTGCGCATACACGCGAAAGCGGACTTAACTAACGGCCTTCCTTCTACTCTTGCAGTTCCTCGACTTGATGTACGTACTTGGCAAATGCTCTAACCTCGCTTCAAACGCATGCTGACCTCTTTTGTCGCTCTTTAGGTGGGCTCAGGCTTTCGGTCTAGTCATCGGCCCGCTGCAGCAGGAGCTCGGCGTTGCGGACAACCACGTCGGTGACCTTTCGGCCGCCTTCTCGGCTGGCCTCACCGTCGGCGCCTTCACCTGGTGCGTCGATACAGTCTTCTCTTGGACCGTTGCCCACCCGGTCTTGCATGTCTGACATCTACCCTCGCTTTCGCTTCAGGGGCCTGCTTTGCGACATCCTCGGTCGCCGTTGGTGCTTCAACCTCACTTGCCTGATCGCCTCTGTCTTCGGCCTCCTTTTCGCCGCCCCCTCCAACTACGGTGCCATCTGCTTCCTGGTACGCCGAGATTCTGTCCATTTCTTGCGCATTGCCGGCGAACTGACCAGCTCTCGGACCCTCTGCAGACCGCGATGATCGGTTTCGGTGTCGGCGGTTAGTAGTCCTAGCCTGTGAACACGATCGGACCCGCGCTGATGATGCCTCGCTTGTCCCCTGCCAGGTAACATTCCCATTGACGCCACCATCACCCTCGAGTTCCTCCCGACGAACCGGCGCATCCTGCTCGCCTGGCTGTCCACCTTCCAGCCGCTCGGTGTCGTCGCCGCCTCGCTCATCGCTTGGGGTCTCGTTCCCAAGTACTCGTGCGACACCGGTCTTCCGGCTTGCAACACTGGTGAGACCCCCTGCTGCACCAAGGGCAGCAACATGGGCTGGCGATTCCTCATGATTGTGGTAAGTCTGTCAGTTGATACAGCTTCTAAGAGATTGCGTTGCTAAATCACTGTTTGACCCTCAACCTAAAGCTTGGCTGCATCACGCTCTTCATCTTCGCCATTCGTTTCTTCGTCTTCGACTTCCAGGAGAGCCCCAAGTGCGAACATCGTTTAGTACTCTCATCATTGCGGTCCTGAGTAATTCACATCTCGCCGCGTTCTCCAGGTTCCTCCTGTCCAAGGGCCGCGAGGAGGAAGCTCTTGCCGTTCTCTACAAGATTGCTGCGTTCAACAAGGCGCCCGAGCCCGAGCTCACAATGGATGACTTCAAGCTGCTCGACCAGCAGCAGGATGTCTCGTTCGACTCGGCCGCTGCGCTCAACCCGGCGGCCACGACGCAGAAGCGCACGACCAAGCAGCAGGCGAAGCACGTCCTTACGCGCTCCGTTGGCCAGTTCAAGCACCTCAAGGGCCTCTTTGCGACCCCTAAGATGATCTGGCTTTCGGTTTCGATCGTTCTCTCCTACGTGCGTTTGACTCAGACGGCTGTCTATGCCTGCTCATCGTCCGTCTGACCCCCTGCTTTCGGTTGCACTCTGCAGATCACGCTTTTCTTTTCGTTCTCGATCGCTGGTGGCTTCCTGCCGCTCATTCTTCGCGCGAAGGGTATCGACACCGCGCTTCCCATCGACACGACGTACCGTAACTACGTCGTCGTCTACCTGCCCGGAATTGGTGCGTCCCGGGACCCGCGCCCTCTGTGCTCAGTGAACACCTGCTGACGCTTTTCCTTGTGCGCTCACATAGTCGCCACGATTGCCGCCGGCCTTTTGATGGAGGTCAAGTGGCTCGGCCGCCGCTACGCCATGGTCATCAGCGCCGGTCTCATGGGCGCCTCGCTTTTCCTGTTCCGGGCGGTCGACAATGTTGCTGGCTTTGTTGGCTTCAACGCTAGTGCGTCATGCTTGCTACTTGTCTAGTTCATCCTATGGAGTGCTGACGACCCGCTTCCGACACACTGCTTCGTAGTGGAGTACTTCATGCAGTCTGCCTACGCTGCGATCCTGTACGCCTCGACGCCCGAGTACTTCCCTGCGCCTTACCGGGGCTCTGCTTGCGGTTTTGCCGCGACGCTTGGGCGAATCTCGGGCATCGTCGCGCCTCTGATCGCGCAGACGATCTACTCGCCGACATCGTACTCGGTCATCTATCTTGCCGGTGGTGCCGCCCTCCTGTCGATGATCTGCGTCGCGACAATACCGGTGGAGACGCGCGGCAAGCAGACTTTCTGAAAGCTGCGATCAGCCGCCTCGGGCCTCTGGCGCCCACCTCGGACGCGCACACACGGCCCCGTCGTCCCTCTTTCTTGTCTCCTTCTGCTTCCTCACCTCTCCACTTCTCAGTAATCGTGCTCACGGGCCGCGAATGGACGTTCGACTGCTGCTCGGCCATCGCCTGTCCTTCGTCTTGCTATATGTTCACTCCCCTCTAGTCTGGTCAAAATCCTCCCTACTGTACCTCTACCGGCCTCCTTTACCTGGGTCCTCAAGCTGTCTTTATGTCGGTCTCGCCCAAGTCTTGTCATGTCGGAGATCTTCAACACGCTGCACAGGACTACGATCTTCTGAGTATGGGGAAGCCGACTCGAGGGCCGCAGGAGGTAGGTGGGTGCCGGGACGCCGGGGGGGTGGGGGGGCAAGTGAAAAGATCCTGAGCGTGGGCAATCAATCCCGAAAGCAGACTTCGGTTATGAAACTACCGGGAAGCTAATGAGGCCTGAGGATTCGATCCGTCAGCGAGCATCTAGATACTCCTAATGACATAACCAGCTCGCGCGCGCGCTAGGGACTTGCGTCCCTTTGGTGCATCTACTCAAGGCCTTCGGCATCAGGCTTACAAACCAGGCGTGACGATTTGAGCACCGTTCCCACTTGAACCCTTCGCCGTCGATAGCCTAAGGGTCTTCGGCCGTTTTGTAGATGGCGTCAAGCTGGATCTCGTGAGGGGATGACTGTCGCTTGGAGGCTCGAGTGCGAGTCGATTCGGCCGCCCTGGTTGTCGATCACTGAGTCTGAGCGGGAGACGTACATGCTGGCCTGACCTAGGAGGTTGCTCGACGCTCAAGACCATCCTCCGTGCACTTCCATGCGACTGTTGTGCCGAGAGACAGCCGGAACGTGGGTGGGAGGCAGGAATGCGATGCCGGCAAGCTCAAGCTCCGTCCGGCCGGGATGCGCAGTGGGCGCCGGCGGAGACATGCACTGAAATGCGGAGGGCACGTCCTGCGCCTCTCTTGAGCATCGCCGGTCAGCAAACTTGATATCAACAGCGTTCGCTCGAAAGCGGCCGATTGTCGGTGGCAGGAGGTCAAGCGAAGGACAGGCGCTGAAGCGAGAGGCCCGGCTCGAGGTCTCCGCCTTGCCCGACCTTCGGATCCGGTAGGGATTCGAACTCCGGCCGGCTGGCTGCCTTTTGGCATCTCGTCATTCGCGGACCGGACCCTCGCCCCGGGCCTGCCTCACCGGACCATCCTGCCTACGTCCTCCCTTCATCTCGATCATCGCTGACGCTATTGGCTGACCGGCTGCCGCTTAGGGCTTTATAAAGGCCGCCATCTCTGTCCCGATGAACCTCAATCTCGTCCACCACTGAATCTTGCCCCTCCCTTGATGCTACTCAAGCCAACGTCTACCCGCCTCTTCACTCGCGCCGCACTCTCCAGCCGAACGATCGCCACCAACCCCTCCCTTGCCTCATACCGCACGATGTCGTCTGCCATGTCGTCCGCTGCCGCCATGTCGTCCAACCAGACCGCCCGGCTCGATCTTGCCAAGGAGATCAAGATCGTAAGTCCTCCTCCCTCTCCATCCTACCTCCCGCTGTGGCCTCCACGCCCTGGAGCTGACCAACCCCTCTCCTGTACGGCCCAGGATCACGACAACGTCCGCGATCTTCTCGAGCGGTACACGCAGGCGACCGAACCCGAGCTCAAGAAGGCGCTCGCAAGCACGATAATCCGCGAGATGGCCGTCCATGGAGACGCTGAGGTGCGACTCCTCAGCCACCGCAAGCACGTTCTCTTCACTTCCTTTCGATCATGTACTGACTATCCCTTCTACCGATTTGATCTGGCGCAATCGGCAGGAGGTCAGCGCGTACAACGTCTTCCGGAAGCACGGCCTGGGCGACTTGGTTGACCACGATCTCAAGGAACACCACGAGATCAAGCAGCTCGCCTACAAGGCCGACACGACCCTCTTCTCGAACGAGGCTTACGATGAGATCCTCGTCAAGGCCGCTCAAGCATTCATCTCGCACGCGGAGGAGGTGCGCCGGCTCCTTTGCTCTCTGGACCCCATTCTGCTCGTCTCTCTTTCCTTGGGGGCTGACGGCATCTCCTTCTGGCCGTCCCGCATCGACCGCAGGAGGAAAACGACCAGTTACCTCAGCTCATCGCCAAGATGACGGCCGAGGAGAATGACGCCGAGGCTCGCAAGTTCCTCGCCGCCCGCAAGGCCGCACCCGAGCGACCGCACCCACTCGCCCCGCAGTCGGGCGGCCTCCTCCACAAGGCCGCCGCCATGCAGTCCAAGGTTGGTCTTTCATCTGTGCACTATCACTTGAGCTCGAGGCTGATGACGCACCTTACCTGACACCAGGTTCACGACAAGATCATCACCTCGCTTCAGGGTCGCGAGTACGTCGACAACCTCCGCTTCAAGCACGGCGCCGAGGTCTGAGTTGGTTGGAGACGGGCGAAGTTGTATTCCCGTCGTCCGGTCCACTCTCCCGCATCACCAGCGGCTCGTCCATCTCTCCGCTGCTCCTTTCGATGACCTCCATGTATCTATAACCGATCCATTTCAACCCCTTACGATGACCCCTTTCGACCTCTCCGGGAACACACTTTGTGACAGCGACCCCCTGCTACTAAGCCACGGCTACAATCTGAGCTCTCCCTTGTCCTGGCATGGTTTTGTCCTTTCTTCCGTGTAACGCGTCAATAGCTTCCTTCGACACGCATGCGCACTGGCGACGACCTTGGATTAGGCTTGCCAAACGGCGCCAGCCTTAGGAGAGATACGCGAGGCTCGGCCGCCCGCGCTTCGGCATCCGCCGCACCTTCCGACGACAACGTCGTCTCGACCCCGCCCTTCCATCGTCCCCTCATTGGACGCCTCAGCTCTCTGCGATCCGTTATGAAAGTCTCGTCGATTCTCGGTGAGTCTAGCTCCGTGCAAACTCGCGTGTCAACACAAGAGGAGAGATAGGTCAGAGGAAGCTGTTCCGTCGACCCTGCCAGCCGGTTGGCGTTCCTGGCAGAGCCTGGCCTGGATCACCATCATTCTTGTCGTCAGTCCAAGGTGACTGCTGCTGACGACCGCTCTTGCTCATAGCCGCCTTTAACAGGAGCTCTTGCCGGCTCTCGCCGCTCGTCACGACGCAGATTAAACCGCCAGTTGAGGCTGGGGCGTCGGGCTTCTCTGAGCAATCGCAATGTAAGCTCTTCCTTAGTCGCTTTCTCGCGTCGTTCGCTAACATACTCGCCTATGTATCGGCAGCATCCTTAGGCGAGGCTGCAGGGGCTGTCGAGAGTCCTCCGTGCGAGCAGTGGCAAGACCTGACCGGACCAGCGGCCGCGCGCCCGAGGATGCCAAGGTTGTTGGACGCGAGTCAGGAGGTCGCTCTTCATCGGCCTGGCGGGCTCGGCCACTTCATCCGCATGACGCCTCTCACGGTGTCGAACATCCTCACTGCGAGGGAGGAGGCGAACGGCCGGCCTGGCGTACTGGTAAAGCTGCTCTCTGCGTTCTACAAGGCGGAGTGGGAAAAGCTTAGTGAGCAGGAGCGCGCGGTACGTTGAAGTGCTAGACCGCCTAGTCACGACTCGGCCTCCGATCATGACCGCATGATGTTTTCGTAAACTCAAACAGACCTCTACACGCGTCTTGAACAGGAGCATGAGCTGGCAGCCGAGGCTTCGCGAAAGCTGGATCCGATTGACCAGCAGATTCTGCGTGCGCTCGGTCGGACTAGTCACTTTGTCCTGGGATAGCACTGACTATCAGGCAACCTTTCTCAGTAAATGCCAAGGCTCGGATGCCGGCCCGGCCACCATCAACCGCCCGTCACCTCTTCAGTAGAGAGGAGTCCGCCAGAATAGCGGCCGAGTCGCGGTCTGGTCGCGGAGGCGGGACAGTCAAGCTCGGCGTCGGCTTGCGAAACCAACTGGAAGCCTGGCGACAGGTCGACAAACCGGCCCGAGAAGTACGGCCAATCTAGTGACGTCGAACTGTGTATACGCTTACCGCTGTCTTGTCCCACTAGATCTGGGCTGCTCGCGTTCGCGACGAGAAGGCCCAGTACAACGAAGCTCTGAAGGTCTTCAGGTCGTCCTTGACTGAGCGCGAAGAGGAGCTTCTCATCAGCCACGATGTCGATCTCCGGCCAATCGCTTTTTCAAGTCCGTCTGCTCAATTTTCCCCTAGATGGTCAAATCCAAAGGCAGTCTGAGCTGACAACGATCTCCCTGCGCCCAGGACCCGGCCGCTCTTTGGCGGCTAGCTTGGCCGATTATTCGAAATTCAAGGCCATTTATGATGCCGCCCATCCTTTGTCGCCTGATCTCAAGGGCGTTGCGAAGCGAACGGCATCCCAAAATCGGATGGCTGCCTCGGGAGCGGCCTGGCAGGCCCACAAGGCTGAGCTGCAAGCCGTCAGGACTGCGTCCGATGCGGAAGGCGACCCTTAATGTGATCACAAGGTTTTACGACGATGCCTCCCAAGTGGCACAAGTCACAGGACTTCTCAGGTTTGCTTCTCTCGGGGCGTCAGCATCGACCCTCAATGACGGACCGCCAGCTTTACGCCTCCGGTCGGCAAATCAGCCTTGAGCCGCCGCCGCTAACTTAGACTGGGTCCGCCGTTCATCATTGCCTGGGCACCGAAGAAGTGGATGCCGCTCCGCTCGGCCACGCGCACCCGCTAGCTCCGTTGCTGAGCAGCAGCCGGGCATGCGTCAGTTTTGGGTTATCAATTACCGGAGGCGCACCGCATTGTCTACCACAACGATCTGTCACTCGGCGAGAGATACAAACCGGACTTCACATCGTGGACTATAGCATGCATCGCACGCTTACAGCTTGACCGTCTTTCCGTCGCTTTCGAGTGCGGCCTGGATCAGGGCAAGGTCCTTCAGAACCTCCTCGGGCTTTCCGACCTCCTCGTCTTCACGCTCCCAAGCTTGGGGTCCGGTGCCGGCGACGCGGCCAATGAAGCTCGCCAGCTCACGTTCGACACCGGATCGCGCGAAAACCTCCTCAACGACGCTCTTGCCGTCCTCGAAGACGCTGAGCTTCGTTTTGCCGCCATCCGCTGGTCCGAGAGTCAGGTAGCCCTTCTCGCACCAGGCCTCAAAATAGTCACCAAGCGGCTTGCCTCGCGGCGCGGCCCAGCTCTTGCGGAGGGAGCCGAGGACGCCTGATGCGAGCTCGAGGGTCGAAACGAGTGTGTCGACCGGTGCAAGGTACGGGAGAACGAGCGAGGTCCGAGCAACAACCGAGGCGACTGGTGAAGGCAGGATCTGACGGAGAGCGGCCGGGGTATGGACACCTCCATCGAGGACGAAGCCGCCTTGGTAGTCCGGTGCCTGGCGAGCGTGAGTCCGATGTCAATGACCACGTCTTCAAATGAAAGATGTACATGGGCCACATACCTTACGCCAGGCAGTGTTAAGCCATTGATTGCTCTCTTCCTCCACGCGATTAACGGTCTCCCAGTGGAAGTTAGTCAGTGGGCCAAGCTGGTTCGAGCGCAAGACGTCGCCAGCTTTGCGGAATGACGGCTCGCACTCAAAGTTCTGTGTGAGCGAAAGGGGAAGGTCAGCCTTGTTTTGAATGTATGCGACTCAGTCGACTGACCTCGGCAACCCGCCAAATTAGCCCCTTTGACTTGTAAGTTTCGTTATACTCCTTAATGAGCGCCTTAGCCGTTGCGACGTCCTTACCGACGGGCTTCTCGCTGAGCACATGCTTGCCCGCCTTCCAGGCACGTCGAACGATCTCGGGCTGTAGAGTGATTGGGAGAGCGATGACTACGGCGTCGATCTCGTTTGAGGCGAGCAAATCGTCGAGACCTTGGTCCAGATCGTCTGCATAGAGAATGGGGTCGGGGTCGGTACCTCCGAGTTGCTCCTTGGCGATGGCCGCCAGGGACTCAGCCGACTTGGTCGAACGTGAGTAGACAGCGGCCAGAGTGAAGATTGACGAAGGGAGGGCAGCGAGTGAGGGCACATAGGCTTGGGTTGGAAAGAGGCCACCACCTGCCGATGAGCAAACGTCTCACTATCAGTTTCGAATGGATGGCTCAGGAGAAGAGGGCCTTGGTCGTCGGGCCGGCTTTCTCCGACGAAGCCCAACAACCAACCTCAAAGAGGGGTTGATTCACGCACCTAGGATGGCGATGCGCGGCGATTGGGAAGGCATGCTAATCTGGCGGACCAAAGGGGAGATCTCGAAGATGGCTGTCAAGGGACCGGCGGCGGATGATCAGCTCAGTCGCGAGTTCGGGCCGAGGTACTGCCGTGCGCAGCCAGCTTCCGCAATGGTCCACGCAATAGGTCGGTCATTCCTCATTTGAGCCCTGGCAGCCGCTAGTCTGATAGAAAGCGGGCCATCTCGGGAAAGGACTCTCGAGGATCCTTGGAAAAGATTCTCTTGATGCGACAATGAGCTCTGCGCCGGGCCTCTGACGGGAAACCGCTCTCCAGCTCGCTTGCGCGCCTGCTAGACCGAAGGGAGCCTGAGCAAGACGCCGCGTGCATTCGCCAGCGAGGCTTCCCTTGACGACAACTCCCTCCTTCCCTTCTGCGGCCAGACGACCAGTTGGCCAGCCATGTCTCCCCGCGCCGTCTCGGTTGCCATTCCCTTTCGGGTGAAGACCTCCCCGGACGGTGTCGTCTCGACCGAGCTCCTGATGTGTTCTTCGCGCAAGCATCCGCACCGGTGGATCTGTACGACCTCCAATCGTGCTACCTCATTCCTCGAGCAAGCTAACTCGCTGGCCACTGCTACTGATCACAATGATCACAGTTCCCAAGGGAGGTTGGGAGGTGAAACTCGGAGAGACGGCCATGGGAGCTGCCGTGCGGGAGGCGAGAGAGGAAGGTGCGGCTCGAGCTTTCCTCCCTCTCGGCTCCGCTGACCGTCTTGTTAAGCGACGCAGCCGGCATTGTCGCCGGGCCGGTCGATTTTGAGATCGCGCCCTTCTACTCTGTCGTTGACGCAAGACAAAAGACGGCCTACCAGTTCTTCTCGCTGCCGGTCGTCTCGCTCGCCCCCAGCTGGCTCGAAGAAAATGAGAGGACGCGAGAATGGGTCTCTATCGAAGAAGCCGGTCGGCGACTCGAGGCCTGGATCGTCAAGTCGAAAGGCGAGCTAGCCGATGGTCTTAAACTTTGGGTCGAGTGGTGGGAGCGCGAAGGCAAGGTTGCTCACCTGGCTCGATAGTCGCTGACGGACTCGCAAGGAGGCTAAACAAGGAGTCGTCCTCGGTTCCCTTAGACTATTCTCATCGCATCGAGGGACGGTCTTCGCGACATGGTCCTAGGTCGAAGCAACCGGGCATTCCACGCAGCTTGCGTCCAACCGCAACTAAGTGCTGCCCGTCGTCATCCGTCGTCCCGGGTTGGATACCACAGGTTCTTGGCGCCGGCTTGTGAAGAGTCGCTGCTGGAGAGAACCCGGACAGGGACAAAGCGAGATGATATGGTCATATCTCTCGTCCTCCGATCGAGGCTTGAATGCATGAGGTTGGACGCCTCAACGGTCGCCCGCAGTCGTTTCTGCCATCGGCGTCTGCTCAGGCTGCTCGGCCTGGACTTCGACCTTGGCGCTTGCCGCGAGCGCAGCCCTGTGCTTCCGGTAGGCCTGAGCACAGCGCTTGAGCAAGGCTCGCCCGTCCTCATTGGCGCCCGGCGGAATGGGATTTTCGCGGAAATACTCAATCATGAACTGTTGCCACCGCCCTTTGCGCACTGCCTGCCGAGATCGTGGCATATCTGTGTTCGGGTCGGCGACCAGACGTACGTTAAGACCGCGCGCACAAATTACAGTCCACCCTGAAAATGACTCGAGCACACGTACCCTTATAGCGCATTGGCTCTGGCATGAGCTTGCGGGCGTTAAGGAGATCCTTGTCCTGCTTCTTCAAGCCCGCAATGTACTCGCGCAGCTTGTCATTGTAAGCTATCTTTTCCTCGCGTACGCGGGTGGACCAGACCTGGGCGGGACCGCGACAGGGATGGCATCAGCAGGGACAGGCAGTTTTGCGAACGCTCAATCTCTCACAAAGTGCGCACCCCTTTCTCTTCTGGGCTAACATTCTTCCAAGCATCCAGGCTGAGTTTGAAACGATCAGCTTTTGGAGGGGTGGGCATCAGATTTTCGGTCTGCAGGTCAGGTTTGTTGTGTTTGCTGAACGCATTCTTTGCGTTGGTGGCCGGGCGGATCGGCGCCATCTTTAGGAGCTCCGCTGTCAATGAGAACCAAACGGAGAGAGCCAGGTCAGACAGCCGGATTCCTAGTGTTCCGTCAGCGTTGGTATCAGGCTTTTGCGCACCGATGCGACGGCTCTCGCTGTCTTCGAGGGACTCGGGACGCTGTGCGCGCTTATTGAAGACCTGTCACGTGAGGAAGTGCCTTGTAAGCTCCGGGAACAGTGAGACGTAGACAGCGAAGACCACAGCCTGAAAAGCGTATCAGATATGGAGGCGAAGCAACCTACGCACCTCCTTCTCTTCATCGGAGAGCTTACTCCATGATTGTTGGAGGTAAGCGATTGTCTCTAAGCCACGACTCCGGATTGTCATGGCACCGAGCACGTCCTTTGGAATGCAGGTCTCTCTGAAGTGGAGACGCTGACCGGTGATCGGGCGCTTCCCTCGTTTGAGCCTTTTGGTTGTTGGCGGTACCTGCTCGAGCGCTAATCTCATGCAGACAACCTGGTGTCAGCGGTCGGCGTCGAGTACGAAAGCACCCGAGCTGGACTGACGCTCCACGTCCTCGGGCGAGCCTGCTAGCCATCGCCTCGACGTGCTTGCCGTTGCCGAGCGAAAAAGCAATCCAGCGGTACGTGTCATCGACACAGCTTGAGGTAGCGCTTATGAGGAAGCGAGAAAGGGCAAGCCAGATGTCTGATCGTCAGCGTCACATCGACTTCAGAGACGAGCCGAGGGAATCAGAGCGGTCGGCTAAGATCAGTGAGAACTCCCACCCATCACCAGTGACGTGAACAGATCACCACGGTCTCAGCTGGTGCACTCACGGATCAGAGAAGAAGTTCGCAACATGCTGAAGTCGGGCTGACGAGATAGGTGAGGTGGGGCAATGTTGGCCGTCGGGCGGGAAGAACCGGCAGCCGTCGGGTCTCGTCTCGTTCGTGTGTAATGTCCGCGCAGACAACAGGTGGACTACCCAGTTTTCGCCTCTCTTACCGCCGACAGACGGGCAAGTAGCCAAGCTGGAGTAGAGCCTCTTCGATACAAATTCTCTGAGGATAATGTCGCTCGCTGTGATGAAGGAGATGAACCGAGTGTAGAGGCCAAGTTCGACCCTTTCGGTCAGGGTAGCTTGACGGCCCTGCCGGCTTCGCCTTCGCTGCCGTACGACCTCTAACGACAACCCCCCAGCAGGACACCGTCCTTCTACATTCGCCGTTTTAGTGCTCGCGCACTTCAACAGCTCTCCAATCCAACGGCCGAACTCAATCTATCACCTGGTTTGCCAGGATGTCTGCCGCTCCAGCAGATGCCTTGGCGTCGTCGTCTCCTGGTTCGCTTGACGCCGCCCTCGCCTCGTTTGCGCACTCCTTGCCGTCCTACTTTGTGGCCTCGCCTGCGGCGGTTCCGAGCACCGCGGGATTCAAGATGGTCCTCGAGCGCACTGAGAAGCTCTGGTCAGCCACCGACGGCTGTGATGCGGCGCTTGAACTGGGAGGCCCTCGGGCGGCCGCCGTCAAGGACGGCATCGTTGCCGGGCTCAAGGAGAAGGTGTTGGAGATCGTCGTGCGTCCTGCTGATACGACCTTAAGCACCAACCGACCGTGTTCTTGGGCTGTTTGAACTGACTACCCCGCCTACTTGGAGATGTAGTCTCTCGAAGGCGAGGGCGTTGATGAGGACCAAGCGCTTTATGCACGAGTTTACGAAGCGCTCGACCTGACGCTTGCGCTGCAGTCGCTCGGTACGTTGAGCGGTTGCCCCTCGTCGTGGCTCAACGAACTGACCTCACTCACCTCGCAGGCAAGCTCGACCTGCGAGCGCCTTATATCGTCCTTGAGGAAGCGATCTCGTCTCTCAGCTTGGACGGCTGCGAGATCGTCTTCGGCTTCCTCGAGCTGCGATTCAACGAGCTTAAGCTGGTCCGTGCCCTGTTGTTCACTCAATCCCATAGACTGGCCGATCGCTAATTATCGCCTCGCCCTCAGCCCTTTCCGACGGCGCAAGAAAATTCGTCCGGTCTCGGTCTGATCCGGGCTTGCAATGCCCTGCTCTCCCGCTTATCAAAGGCCGACGACGCCGCGCTGCGCGGCCGCGTGCTCGGCTTCATGGCGTCGGCCTTCAGCCTCAGCGCTCGCAGCGGCGTCAATCTGCGAGGCGAATTCAACACCGGCAACACGACGACGTTTGAAAGTGCGCCGCCATCGGACGGGTGTGATCGCGAGATGGACGGCGTCGTTGAGGAGCCCGCGGCGGAGGAGCCGCAGGCCAAGGAAGAGAAGGAGGAGAAGGAGGAGGGCGAGGAGGAAGAGGGCGAAGAGGGCGAAGAGAAAAAGGCCGATGCTGGTTAGTCCACCTTGCGTCGTCTCTCATACCTTTTCAAGCTGACGATGATGGCAAATCTTACCGCGCTTGGGATCTCGAAGTTACATTGAAGGAGCCTTTCTACGAGACCTTCTGGTCGATCCAGACGATCTTCTCGAATCCGTCGCTACTTTCGACAGCTGCACCTGCCCCAGCGGCAGCTGGAGCTCCTGTCCCGCCATCCACGTACAAGCTTTTTCTCGCCCGCCTGACTGCCGTTTTGAAGGTCTTCCGCAAACGGACTGAGCTTGAGCGCGTGCTCCGTGGCGCCGGCGACGGGTCTAAGAAGCGGCGTGTGGATTCGACAAACGAGGAGCAGGAGGACTTTGAAAAGGAGGCCGATGGCTACATGCCTAAGTTCTTGACGAACCCGCGGCTGCTTGAGTTTGAGGTACGCATCTGCTAAAGGTTTGAAAATAGGGCTTCGTTATCCGTCGAGGCAGACCATTCCTGACCTATCTGCGTCATCGACAGCTTTCCGACGTCGGCTTCCGGCGCCAGGTCCTCATCCAGGCCCTGATCCTGCTCCACTTCCTCCGCTCGGCGGCACCTTCGACTGGTAAGCCACTACCCAAGATATTCAAGACAAAGCTGCCGGGCTTCGCGGTGGACGGCTCGGTCGAGGCTGAGCTCAATCAGGCTTGGCGGACAGCCTTCGAGGAGCTAGACGCGACCGTCCCCGGCGGCAAGAAGTTCTCGAGCTCCCTCGTTAATGTCCTGCGCCGCGAGGCTAACTGGGTACGTCCGAACCCCTAAGCCATTGGTCGGCGCAAGCTGACCTTTACCCCGTATCGAATGTAGGCTGCCTGGAAAGATGCTGCATGCCCGCCGTTTGACCTACCTCCGACGCCCTCCGAGAAGCTACAAGCTGTCGCATCTAAACGTCGTCGTATCGAGGGTCAGCCGCTCGTGCCCCGCATCCAGTATGCTCTCGGGACGCCGGCTCTCACCGAGTTGTGGGCGGAGCACGAGGTCGTCGGGCTCGAAATGCTCGAGAACCCACGACCGTAGGTGCTAGAGTCTCTCCTACACACCCTTCCAATCCGACGCTGACATCTCTTTACCGATTGTTCGCTGCAGGTCAGATGACCTCAAGAGCTTCGCAATGCGCATCAAGCGACAGGATGCCCTAATGGACGCCCGTCGCAAGGCGCTTGCTGCGACAGCCGAGGAAGGCAGTGACACTGTCGCGACTGAACGAGAGGACGATCAGCTGCAGTCCCACGCAGAGGTCAGTTCACCCGGCTCGTCCTTCCGACTCCACCATTCCGCTGACTTTGTGCTTTCCATTGAGTAGCGCAAGGCGTCCCTCACCTTCCGCGCGCTTCGGCAGGCGACCAAGACGTCTCTCGATCTCTTCGCGTCAATAAAGCCAGAAGTCCCCTCGCCTGGTAGTCCGCATCCTTACGTCGAGATCCTATTGAGTACCAAGGCCGCGGCCGAGGAGCTCGAAGCTGAGAAAGCTACCAACCCTGGTCGGTCTATCCCGGCGCAACCAACGTCTGCTCCGTCCGTGATTGTGAGTGCGGACGAGAACGGTCGTCCAACTACGCCAACCATCAGCGTGAGCAAGCCGACGGACAAAGCCAGCGTTGCTGTCCTGGCGTCGTTGACTGGCACGGCAGCAACGACACAGGATGCGCTACCGTCGGTCGAGATGGCGGAGCCAGGCTTAGCGCCGACAACCTCTCCACCCGCGATTTCTCCAGCGCCTACATTGGCGGCCAACGTCGAGCTCGGCTTGACGGCGGCGGCTCCGACAGACTTTGTACAGCCGGTCGAGACAATCCTCGTGGCCACTTCGTCGTCGACGGAGGACCCGCAAGCACCGGTCGAAACGACGGAAACGTCGCCGGCACACGAGCCTGCGGCAGCCGCTTGATAACTGCGGCAATCGGAATGACTCATGACATGTGACGACCTAGGCAACTTCTCTCCCCTCGCACTGAGGCAGGGTTCTCAACAGACTCAGGAGGTCATCATCGGCCTAGCCGATTGCCTGAGCCCCAGTTGTGGCCTCCAGTTCCTGCAGCGGCTGCTGCTGCAGCAGGCCCTCGGCCACCCATGGCGCCGCCACCGCCCATCGCCGTGCCTGCGCCAGTCCTGACCTGGCCAGGCGGCGCCGCAAAGCTCCGCCGCCACCATTGGGGTGGTTCAGATAGTAGGCGACAAGACGCTGCCGTGGTTGGGTTTGTTGTCAGGAACCAGTAGAGATGGGCCGCAATGACGCCGCTGCAGCCGAGCATGAATGCTCCAGGGCCAGCTTGGAGCAGATCGACAAAGAGCAGGAAGGGCGGGTAGTCTGGGAGCATGGGAACAAAGCGTCAGTGAGCGTGAAACTCACATCTGAGCGTCATCAAGGTCGAGCTCACAGATCGCCGGGACCGAGATCAGTCCAAATAGCGACACATTGACGCTCGCATTATGGCGCGCCCAGAGATGGACGAGCCCGATCATCTGTGGCAGGCGGATAACTCAGTTCAGTTAGTCACTGAAGTACGGGAAGCGCGTAAAATGACCCTTGCAGACGCACGAAGGGACGGAAGAGGAACCAGGCATGAAAGTAGAAGACATTCCCAAGCTAAGGAGATCGGGCAGCCAACAGGGGAGGGGGGGGGGGGGAGGTCAGCCATCTGATCCGTAACCATTGCGAATTTCGGTGGAACGGGACCTGTATGAAGGCTGCAATCCATAAAAGGCTCCAGCCGTAGCGAGCCGAGTCGAGTAGGTACGTCTCGGTCTCGAGCCCTGCGCTCGTCCGATGAAAGAGGAACGCGTCAAAGAGGAGAGGCAGGCCCTGGCCCGCGTAAAGGAAGGCCGTCGCGAGACGCCACAGCTGTACGGCGAGAACGAAAGACAAATCAGTCGCGTTGAGACGGTGCAGCGAGTACAGTTTGTGACTTACCTCGAAGTCCTTGGTCAAATACGGCCA
Source organism: Cystofilobasidium macerans (assembly GCA_014825765.1). Lineage (NCBI taxonomy): Eukaryota > Fungi > Basidiomycota > Tremellomycetes > Cystofilobasidiales > Cystofilobasidiaceae > Cystofilobasidium > Cystofilobasidium macerans. Next base: position 65,622 of record MVAP01000013.1, on the reverse strand, counting down.
GTAGAAGCCGAACCGCCGAAGGTCGACGAGTGCGAGGAGCGCCGGAAGCGTCACTGCGGCCGCTGCCAGCATGAAGTGGCGAGTGACCGGTGGAATGAGTCTTAGGCCTTCCATGATCTCCGCCATACTTGGCAGGTCGAGGCTGAATGCAGGATGTAGCTAGTACGCAGGGCCGGACCTGTTGCGTGGGCGTTTCGGGCAACTTAAGCGTGTGATGGTCAGAAGGAGATTGAAGCACGCCCGCCTTGCCGCTGCTTGGCTCGGTCGAGCCCGCCCTGCCTGCAGGCAGGCTTTCAACGACTATCCCACCTCCTCACCCACTCTGGCCAATTCCAAACATGGCCGACAACATCAAGCGCGACGACTGGCTCTCAGGTGGCGCCGGCTCCGCAACAGCAGGCATCAAGAAGGACGAGCCGGTCCAAGCCGGCGGCGATCTCTTCAACTCCTTTGGGACGATCTCGACCTCACGCCAGGAGAAGGCCGAACTTGCCGCTCAGAAGAAGGAGGAAGAGGTGAGCCAGCGCGCTCGGACGGCTGAGCTCGTTGGAGGGATAACTGATGCAGACACCTCCATTCGAAAGCCCAAATTCCACCGACGCGAGATCAACCATCGGCTAATGCAGGAGGACGCCGGCGGTGTCGCAACTCCTCCCCGTCAGTGTGACCTGGCTCGCAGCTTGATTTGAGAACGATGTACTGAACACCCCGTCGATACTCCTCATACAGCCTCGAAGGACAAGGTTCCAGGCGGTCCCGGCTCCCAATGGCGGATGACGAAGCTGCGGCGCGTGTTTGAGACGGCGTCATCCGAAAGCCGACCCGTTCTCGACGTCGCCCGTGAGCGATACGACTCGTTACAGGAGTTCGAGGACGCCAAGGAAGAGCGGCGCATCCTTGACGCCCGCTCCGACCGACGCGATAGTCGCGGAGGCGGTCGGCAGGAGCGGAGCAGTGGTTCGAGTACGCCGCAAGGCCCGGCAGGCGGCAGCGGCGGCGGTGGTCGTTACATGTTCACCTCAGATGCGGCGTTGAACTCGTCGACCTCATCCCGGCCAGGGTCGCGGGCCGGCTTCCGTCGTCCAGGTGAGGAGGGGGTCGATGGTCCCCGTACCCCTGGTGGCGAGGGCATGGCGCCCGGGACGCTGCACAAGGCCGACCTTCTTCGCCGGTCGTCGTCGTTCCAGTCGCTGGCCTCAGGCCCACCAACACCGATCCCCTCGGTCCTGCCTCCAACCATCTCGCGACCTGCGCAGGACGACGTGCCGGCGGGCACTTCGTCAGGCGATGACAAACCAGTCCTATCGGCTTCCGAGCTCAACAAGCTCCAGGCAGCTGTGCTGAAGGCTAAACTGATGGACAAACCGGACGCCGCGAAACTCGAGCAGCAGTACGACGTCGAGCTGCGCCGGTCGCGCTCTGCCGGCTCCTTTGGTGGCAGCGGAGGACAGATGGGCGGCAGCGGTGTGTCTGATGCCAAGGGCAAAAGCCGGGCCGATAAGATTGAGATGGTGCCGACCGTTGACGGCCGAGGCCGACTGTACGATGTCGGCCTTGGAGCCAAGGAGGAGCCTCTGGCACCAGGTGCGAAGCGCAAGCGGCCCGAAAAGGTGCGTCTCATTTGTGTTGTGTCACCTTCCAGAGGCTCGAGTTTTTTAACATTTGCCCCTTGCCAGTTCGAGACGCATGACCCCAAGACAGGCGAGATGCTGCGCCTCAATGCCGATGACGACTCTATCTCTCTCTCGGAGCTCGTCCGCCAAGAGCGCTTTGGCGCTGGCTCGGCCGATCAAAAGAATCTCGACATGGAGCTCGCAAAGGCGATCGCCGGCGATGGCCGCTTCGTCGTGCGTCTTCTGCATGCGACCCATCGCAACCTGCTGTTGGGAGACTGACCGGGGTCTTGCTTTAACTTTGAAGGAAGGAAACGACTATCTTGATGAAAACGCCGACAAGCTCGCGCGCAAGAAGCTCAAGACGGATGCCTCGAAGCGCCTGTTTGCGATCAACGGTAAGATCTTTTGGTTCGCCTCTCTGCTGAGATCGATGCTGATCCCGCTTTCACCCCCGGGCAGACTACGCTCGCACGAAGAAGGCGCTCGACTCGTGTCAATTTTGCCCCGCCAACGAAGACGGTCCGCCCCGAGCAGCCGTCATCGCCATGGGCACAAAAGCCTTCCTTGCCTGCACGCAGACCGAGGAGCTTGTTGAGGGGCACTGCCTCATCGTACCGACGCAGCACACGCTGACCACACTTGAGGGAGACGACGATGTCTGGGACGAGATTCGGGTGCGCATTGACCAGGCGCGTCGCTTTGCGCCCGAAGCGACTGAAGCTGACTGTCCTAACTTTGCCCTTTCCAGAACTTCATGAAGACCCTCATCAAAATGTTTGCCGAGCAGGACAAGGGCGTGCTATTCTACGAGACGGTCGTAAGCTTTAAGCAGCAGCGGCATACGTACATCGAGGCGTCCGTCTATTATCTTGAACTATCAGCCGGGCTAGAGTATCCGTGACTGACACAATCAGCTGTTTTTTTTCGCCGGCAGCGTGCCTGTCCCGTGGGACCTTTTTGATGACGCGCCGGCCTACTTCCGCGAGGGCATTCTTGCCTCCGAGTCCGAGTGGTCGCAGCACAAGAAGCTCATCGACTTTTCGGCTCGTCCCGGCGGCTTCCGCCGGGCGCTCGTCGCCAACTTGCCCTACTTCATGGTCCAATGGGACTACAAGGGCGAGAAGGGCTTCGGCCACGTCATTGAGGGCGTCGACGAGGGCGGCGGCAAGCCCGGGGACGCCGAAGACCAGGGCGTCGTCGACGAGGGCGATAAGGGCGGCAAGTTCCCAAGGTCGGTTGCCCGCGTGCCTTCCTCTGACGACGGCAGCGCATGATTGAGCTGACACTCTTGCCGCCCTCTCCGCCTTCGCTCAGGTACTTTGCGGCCGAGATCATCGGCTCTATACTCGACCTCGAGCCGCGAAAATGGCGCAAGCCAAAACGGGTCGATTCGCGGCAGAATCAGCAGCGGATCGACAAATTCCTCAAGAGCTACGGGCCTTACGACTGGACCGGCGCCCTTGGCCGCAAGGCAGCCTGAGCCCAATCAGGGAGCAATGGCAATGTATCATGGAGGAAGTTGGGTATCAAGCGGACGTATCCGGGACAGCGGTCGCAAAGGTATGGGCAGGTTCAGGGTATGGCGTGCGTAAGTGTCTTAAACGGCAGGTCGAATCTCGGGAAAGAGTGCAAAGACGAGCTGCGGATGACGAGAAGTGCATCAGCCAGGTCATTGCCAAGATGTCATGTAAGAAGGAGCCGGCCGCACCTCGTCAATGATGGAGTGGACGAGCGACTGGTTAAGCTTCGTGTACTGAAGAACGGCGAACAGCCGCTTCGCTCCGCGGCGCGTGTTACCGCGGCCGATCATGTTGGCCGCGATCTCTGTAAAGAGGGCAGGTCATCAACGGCCGAGCGTCGACGTATTAGATGTGAGCATTGGCGGACTGACCAGGAATGAGATGCGGCAGCTTTTCCACGACGGCCTCCTTTGTCCGTCGCTTCTCATCCTCAGTCCGCAAGACGGTTGGCGGCCGCCGGAATCCTCCGGGCCAGAGAGTGTTTGTGAAGGCGCTGATGTAGTCGATAAAGGAGGCGGGTCCAGTCAGGCGATCAATGACATCGCGGAATTTGCTGTAAGAAGGCGACGGGAAGATCAGCGCCGGTGAGCGTAATGAAGGAAACGGACGTTTCATCAGGGGGCTGACCGCTCGACCGTGCCGCCAAGGATCTGCTGAAGAATGACGACGATCGCCTGCCGGCGCAGCCAATTGTTCTCCTTTAGCTGGAAGACCTCGATAAATAGGTCGCAGATCGGGGCAGTGAAGTCTGTAGAAGTTATAGTCCGTCAGCACCTCACTCAAGCGTTTCTTGGAGAGCGTCCAATCGCGGTTGAGGACGCACGGGACGTTGCGGTCTCGCCGCCCATGGTCTTGAGACCCATCAGATCCGTCAGGACGGGCACCTCAACGCTGGAAGCATTGGTCAACGTCGACGGGCCGGGAGGGTCAAGCCGGCCATCGGAGGCCAAGCCGGCCAATGCAGCAAGGTCCCCGGCCTGCTTCGTCAATCCTTGACTGAGCAGATCGAGGATCGAATCCGAACCGATGGTAGCACTGCCGAGGTCGTCTAGACCAGAGGTGACGGTCCGATAAAGTGACTTGACAAGGTCTTGCGGTCGGGGCAGCGTCGGGCCAATTCGGGCGGCTTGGCCCGGAGGCGTCAGCGCTTCGGGGCTCAACGAGACCTGTGAGAGGAACGCCCGCAGGTCGAGTGAGGCACATGCTTCCGGGACGGTGACGAGTGCCTGCTCAATGAAGAGTTGGATGGTCAGTAGCTGGCTACTTTTGGGGGGGGGGGTTATGACGGCGAGGTAGGCGCACCTGAAGGTAACGTTCGAGCCCGGCCCGCCGACTGTCAACAAAGCTTGACGACATTGATGTGACAAGCATTTTGCCGGGCAGAGCGAGATGCCGGATGCTGGGCACCTTTTCGCGCAAAACATGGTGCAGGCTGAAAAACTCGTTGTACCGCCTCGGGACGACCCAGCCGTGAGCAAAAGATCCGTCTTGACCGAGCTGCTGGACCTCGATCAGGTAGCGAGTGACGGGCTTGCCACCGTCGTCGACGCTGTTCATCGCCGTCGGGATCGAAACGATCGTCTGACCAGGCGAGAGGCGCGAATCACGCTCTTGCTGCTCCCACTGACGCTTCTGGAAGCCAAGGGCGCGGACTTCGCGGGCGAGGCTCCTATGCGAGTTGGTTAGAAGCGCGAGCTCGCGCTTGTTACCGACTAGCTCAGCCTTCCGGATAAGGGCATCGAGCAACGTCTCTTGATCGCTCAGCTCGTTGATCCTAGCTGTCACGCGGGCAATCTCGCCTGGGAGCTGGAGGATGCCAACTAACGTCGAGTTGGGCACGTCAGTCCCCATCGGGTCCGTCTGAGTGTCCATGAGCAACGAATCCAGAGGCGAGGGTCTCATCTCGTTGTCATCATCGTCGCTGTCGTCGTCGAAGACGCGTTTTGACGGTCGGCGGGTCGATGACAGATTGGGCAGCGACGTGTCCAGGCGAGGGGGAGCGTTTTGATCATCGCTTGTCGCCACAGCCGTCGTCGGAGATTCGTCTGTAGCTGGCGCTGGGTCTAAGTTAAAGTCGAGGGTCCGGGTTGCCGATGAGGAGTTGTGCGGAGACCGCCTGCCGACCGCCAGCGGCTTCTGTATCGATTTGCGTTGACCGTTCACAGGCGGTATTTGCAACGGCGATGGGGAGACAGTCGAATCATCTTTGGCGATGATGTCGGTCAGCGCAGCCTGAATTGCGTCGATCCGTCGCATCTGGACGAGATCGTCATCGTCCGACTCGCTGAGACCGTCAGGCTCGACAAAGAGGGGCGGTCGTTCGGACGCCTTCCTCCCTCCGTCGCCAGCGACGAGAAAGTCAAAGTGACTGTTGGCCATTGCCCTGGGTGATTGCGGCGAAGGAGACGTGGTAACCGTTGAGCGCCATATGCTATCCGACGGCTCGTGATCGCCTCGCTCGCTGTCGGAAGGAAGACCGGTGGGTCGTTCAGCGTTAGGACCCGTCTTGCCGAACGAGAGCGATGGGTCAAGCGGGGCCCCTGGCGAGGGCGGTGTTGTCCGGCCGCCAGTCAGTTCAAGGCTGCTCAAAGCTGATCCGGTTTTGCGCAAGCGTCCGGGATGGACGTTTGCACCGCCAACAACACCAGGCGCCGTTGCACGATGAGGAAAGGCGGGTGGTCGAAGCGCCGACGTGCGCGGACTGGCTGAACCAGCGACCAAGGCCGGGAGGGCGTCAGGTACATTCGCGAGCGCCTTGAAGAAAAGATCTGAGCTTTTAAAAGCTGGGAAGTAGTCTTCCTCGAGCTCGTTGAAGACCTGATGCTGAGCACCGAACACGCTTCGCCGAGCGGCGAGCATGCCTCGCCTGCTGCCACTGCGACCGCGAAGGAACGCCTGGATGGGCGGGCCGAACCGCTCCGTAATGCCGCCCCCGAGGACGTCCTCTTCAAAGTACGTTTCCCAGATCATCCCAAGGTCCTGTCGAGCCGTTTGGATACGCTCGATGTCGTCCGGACCGCCAGTACCGTCATCCCTGTCGTCGTCGTCGTCTGAGACAGGTGTGCCGTCGAGATCGAGATCCTCCAGCGGCAAACGAAACGACTCGACCATCAGCCAGAATTGAACAGGCAAGATGGCCGCCCTCCTCTCCATAAATTCGAGGAAGTAGCTTAGCGAGCTCGGCTCGGTCAAGATGGCCAGCAACGATGTCGTCGTGCGGCTGCGCGACGTTGGACCGCCGATGGAGAGCCCCGATGTGAGCTTGGACGACGACCGGTGAGGGTCATCGGTGGCGGCGGCAGCAACGGACCGCGAAGGTCCAGAGAGCTGGGAGAGCCGTCGATTGACACGACTCCGAGCGTGAAAGAGCCTCTCAAGGTGCACCCGAAGGTCGGAAGGCGTTTCGCCCGTCGGGACCAGCCCCCCCGCAGCACTGACCTCTGCGAGCGACAGCCGACGCTTGTCAATTCGATGTCGAAACCACAGAGACAAGGACTCCGAGTGAACACACCGAGTTGTTCCTTCGTCCTCCGAATTTCTCGTTCAATGTCGCTTCGCATCCTGCGGACGTCGAGCACGCCCTCAATCCTACCGATTCCTTTTACGAACGCCTCAAATGCTTTTGATTTGGTCCGACTCGAGATACCTCGACGGGATGAGGCAATGCTGGCTGCTCGTTGCCGGGGGGGAGCTACCCGGGTGCCAATTGGGACGAATGATGGCGACGCCGAGGGGGGCATTGTGGGGCCAGGCAAGGGATCGGTTGACGTCGTCGAAGTCGTCTCGAGCGCGGCTCGGAGCTGGTGGATGAGCTTCTGCTGACGGATATGATTGGTGGCCTGCGGATCCGGAGCGATGATCACAGAGGAGATACATGAGTCTGATGGACCTGATGGGTGACACTCCGCTTTGCCACTACGCACCTGTTCATCCAACAGCCGGTTCCAAAAGTCCGGGTCGGCCAGCATCTCTACGACCGGCATCAGGACAGCGCACGTCACAACCTCTCTCGCCAGGATCTCAACGATAGGGCTCTTGTTACGCTCGGGAAGGATCCTCGCGAGGATGCCCTCGACGAGCAAGCGGAGGTGAGCCTCTTGAGCAGGCCGCGCATCCACGGCTTGGCCAGAGATGGCTCGGTGAAGCCCTCCGCTACTGTTGTTGCTGACGGCTGGCCCACCAAACGCCTGGACGAGGAAAACGTCGGCGAGTCCGTCGGCCGGCCCACCACCTCCTAGCAGGGTCGACCGTCTCGAGGATGCGCCTGAGAGCGCCGTCTCAGCCTTGGCAAAACCGTCGAGGTGGGCCGTTAGAAGAGGCACGATCCGACCGACGACAACGTCAGCCAGGTCGACTCGGCTTGCCCGGTCGATGAGCGCTCCGAGCGCTTCGCGGAGAGTCTGCTCGAGCTCGTGGGGGAAGGCGAGCGAGGGTGAGAGCCGGCCGAACCAGGACCGGACAAAGTCGCGGAGGATAAGGGCGAGGACATGGTCGATCGACGCTCGGACCAAGGGAGGAACCAAAGAGGGTAGACCACTTCCGCTGCTGCTACTTGCCGCCGTCGAGGGTGGATTGACAACAGTCGAGTCGGCCGCCGGCGTCCAGGTTGACGACGAAGACGTATCCCAGAGCGACCGAAGCTGAACGACCGACCAGGCCGCCTCCGTTGTGAAGCGCATCCGAGCTCCGGCCTTACTTGCTGACGATGGTCTCCGGTCGATTGTTGCCCGTGGCAAGGACCTCTCAACGACTGCCGCGATGCCGACCGACAGCGGAAGGGCAACCAGGAGAACACTGATGGCGAGAAGCGGCGCGAGCACGAGCAACCAGGCGAGGCGGCTGAGGACGCCGGTCGAGGACCAGAGAAGGGCAGCGGCCGTCAAGACGACGGCGACACCAAGGGCGAGATGACGACGGCCGAGAGTGGCCATCGTCGTTGTCGCAAGGGAGAGAGCGTGTCCACGGTCGGCGCCAGAGAAGGATAGGCCTGCCCGTCTCTGATCAAGGGGGGAGGGCTTGTGCGAGCACGTGCGGGGCCGACGAAAGGCCGGGGCTGGCCGATCGAGACAGATCGTAATGGTGGCCCGACGCCCTACCTTCCGACCCGCCCTTCCGAGACGATCCGCTCTACCCGCTCCGTGATCTTTTAGAAGGCGCTCGAAGAGGGCCTGTTGTGATTCGGGTATCGTTTGCCTGGAAGAGTTAAGGCGGTTGGGGCCAAATGCTTGAGGCGCTGGCGGGATTCGGCTTCTCGTTCTCGCCGACGGCCGCAAGCGCAGTGCTTCATCCGCCGCTCCCGACATTCACCCTCAACGCCCGTCGCCTTCACCCTCGCTTGGGTCGTGCCCCGGACCGGACTATTCAATTGTACCGATGCCAGCTGTGGCCTCCCCCGCTGTACAGCGGGACCAGCAGCGTGTACCGTCAGCCAAACTCCTGCTCGGCGCAGCGACCGACGCCTTCCTCTTCCGCCAACCGGCTCGAACCTTCGCCCTCCTCTCCCAGCTCGCCTGTGGTCTCGGGCCGGCGCCGACAACCTGGCCGGCGAGCGAGCATGCGACGGCGAAGGAGGTCGCTCGCGAAACTGTCCGTCGACAGACGGCCATCCTTTGGCTGACGACTGTCGTTTGCCTCCTCGTCGGCAGCGGCAGCAATGGTGATGGGACAGGCCCATCGGGGCCGAGCCAGCCTGTGTCCTCTTCTACCTCTATCACTGGCAGCTGCCTGACGGGCCACTCGAAGACGGATGACGCTGTTCGGTCCGGCTCAGCTGAGGCCGTTCTGCTTGCTGTCGTCGATCAGTGCGAGAGCCTCTACACCCCTCTCCTGGCCGCGTCCCCCGTTGGGTGTCGGCGACGGTTCTCACCGTCGTCGTCTAGCCAAACGACCACCGACTACGTCGACGACGCCACCAGCGACGGCGACCAAATGTCACGGCGGCGGCTGGCTGATTCTCCGCTTCCAGCCGAAGTCGTCCAGACGCTCCTGCTCGCCTCAGTCCAGCTCGGCCTCGCACCCTCTTCCTCGACGCCGACATCCGTCGTTGGCCGTGCGGTCCTCGAGCCTTTCCTGTCGGCAATCCCGTCGAGCCTTCAACGTCGCCTGGCGGGCCTCTCGCGCGCTCGCGAGTCGCACCGGGCATCTGTCGTCCCTGCTTCATCGTCGGCGGTCACCGCGGCCACACCGATACCGCCCGTTCAATCAACGCCAACGAAAACGGCAGCCCTGACAGTCAATCATTCCAACAGCTGGCTAGATGGGATTCTGGACGGCTACGAAGCGGTCGCCCACACATGGGCTATTGACGTCCTCTGCTCTCGTCGCCAAGGGACGGTGGTCGTCGCGGGTGAGCAGGAGATAAGCCGCGTGGAGGAAGCAATTCGATTTGTCAAGGAGGACAGGGTGCTGGGACAAGCGCGCAAAAGGGCAAGTCCTTCCCTTTCGTGCCTCGAGTGGGATCTCATCCCTTCTGACGTAATGGTCGAAGACTTGCCCTTTCTAGAGAATCGGCCAACTGACCCTTAAGTCGCCTTAAACCCTTAGGATTTGCTCGACGCCATAGATCGCAGCCGGTCATCTCCGGCAGTGATTGTCCCTTCCTCAACTCTCACCAAAAGCATCGAAGATCCCAACAGCCACACCGGCGGATCTTTCTCGCACGTCTCCGGGTTGGACTCTCCGTCTGTATCATCCAATGCCGGCCTCCACGCCCCGACACCCTTGCTGGCGGGCTTCTTAGACCCCTCGATCGGCGTCGCTGGCGTCAAAGGGATCGTCCCTTGCGACTCTTCGACCAAGTCAACAACGGCGACGGCGTCGAAAGACCGCCCGTTCGGTCGGCGACAAGCCGAAGCGATCCGTCGTTTCCTAGCTCCTCGCGAGCAGACGACGACGTTGGCAGCGGCGACGACGGGAACCTCTGCCAGGAAAGCCCCTCTCACCAGCAACAACAGCAGCAGCAGCAGCAGCATAAGTCCAACCCTCTCCGGTGCCACTGTGATAGCAAAAGCGTCGACAGCCACGACGACCCCTCTGGCATCGCTATTTCGGCCACTCGACCTCCTCCCCTCGCTTCTCTCCCGCCGATCATCGCCGTCGTCTTCACCGAGGAGTACAGCCAACCTCCTTACGTCCCTCGTCCTCCGGCGGACAAGCCTCCTCGCCATAGTACTCGCCCTCGTCAGCGTCGTTCTCCGCGTCGTCCGACGCCGTAGTCACCTCCTTCGTCAATTGTCACCCCAACGCCACGACGGATCGACATCGACCGTCTCGCTGCTGGCCGCGACTGTCGCGTCCGTCGACGGACAGGTCGGACAGGCCGTCAGGCGGAGGTTGGGAGGCGGAGGGGCGTGGCGATGAGAGGACCAACCCCTTTCGTATGACATCCTTGACGCTGGCCCGACGTACTTTCTGCTCGGCTGTGCTATGCTCTGACCCACTAACGGAGTGCGGTGGAGAATTGGTATCAAAGACTTCTATCGATACAGAAGAGGTGGGATGACTCTGATGATCCAGCCCAGACGGCTAGACGGAGCGAAGCGAATCAAACGTGAGGAGGGGCTTTAGGCGTTGGTACGCGAACTGGCAGAGGGTAGCGTCGCGGGCCAAGGTCAGCGAGAGGGCGAAGGGGAGGGAATGAGAGCGAAGGAGCGAAAGACGAGACGCACGCCTTGTCCTCGTCGGCCTTCTTGTTGAGGACCTCGGCAGCCTCGGCCGCCTTCTCGGCCGGGTGCTCGCCTCCCTGGCTGCCGGCCTTGGCCTTGTCGTCGTTGTAGTCCTTGCCCTGCTCACCGTCCTTGCCGGAGAAGTACTCGGGCCGCTGCGACTCCTCCGAGGCGCCCTTGGCGGCGGCACCGCCGACGGCGCCCTTTCCCTGCGGGGCGGTCGACGAGAGCGAGGGCGAGGGGGGTCCTAAGGCGGTCGCGGCGAGAGAAAGACGTGTCAGCCGCTGGGCGATAGCTAGCGCTAGGCGGAGAGGGTTGAAGACGAACCGGGCTCGACAGGCATGGTTGGTAGAATAAAAGATTGGGTGGTGAGAAAAAAAGACGGGCTGGGGAGAGAGGGTAGTGCGTGAAGGTCGGAGGACGAGATGGCCGGCGCAAAGCCCTCTCTTGACCGGAGCCCGCCTTCCCGCCTCGTCCGTCGTCATTGCGGCGCGCAGCAGCACATGACGGCGCTATGGCAACCGGCCGACAGATCCTGACGACCCCTTATCGCCGTCGAGCGAGCAATCACCCTCTCTCCTTCTCTCTCTCTTTCCTCTTACGTAATGCATCTCCTCCTGCTCAACCCAAATTCATGCTCGGACCTGACCGATGCGCTCGAGAGGCTCCTCGTTCCGCCGCCCGACGTCTGTCTCTCGTTCCTGACAGCCGACGCCCGCCTCGGCGCCCCTGCGGCGATCGACGACGAGCCCTCGGCCGACCGGTCGACGGTCGCCTGCCTCCGGCTCGTCCAGGAGGATCCGACGGCGCGCGAGCTCGTCCGAGCGACCGATGGTGTCCTTGTCTGCTGCTGTAAGATCTCTCAGCTTCTTGCTGGACTAGGAAGGGGTCTATCCCCCGGAAGGAGGGCTGGGCGGATCGGAGTCGGCAGGCAAGGGCGGCCCTACGTTTGCGCAGCGGCCCTGTCGTCACCTGGACCCATCTCGCAATAATCAGAGGCACTAATCCTTTCTCCTTTATTACGGACAACAAACCTGTCACCTCGCGCGTGTGTGATCCTCAGTCTCGGACCACCCGCTCGTCGCTGCACTCCGGACCGAGCTCGGCCCTCAGGGCCCCCTCGTCCTCGGCATTTTCGAAGCGGCTCTCTCGACCGCCCTCACCCTCGCCCGCTCCCTCTCGCTCGCTCGCTCTCTTGCTACAATTTCCTCCATGCAAGAGACCAACATAAAAGAGGGGCGAGAACGCGACGGCGGCGACAGCGGTCAGGAGGTGCAAACTTCTGACGCCGGCGTGCGCTTTGCCATCCTGACGACCGTTGAGGGCATGTGTCCCGGCATCGACGCCGGCGTCGGTCGTTTCCTAGCCTCCGCCTCCACCGCTCGGGTCCTCGACGGGAGAGAGAACGCATCGCCTTCAGCGCTAGGGAAGACAGAGTGTTACGGAGGGTCGTTTGCGGCCGGCGTCGGCGTGCTCGACCTCCATCCTCCTTCTCCGATTGCACTTCTTACTACAACACCGGTAGCTACCACGAAGCCGCTTTCTGGACTGGAAGATGACGACGGATCGACGATGAACGACGGTAGCGTGACAACAGCAGCCGTTGCAGACGCAGCAACAGTGCCAGCAAGGTCGGCCTCCCCGGCCGTCCAACACGGCTCCGCCCCCTCTTCCTCCGCCTCCTCTTCGTCGTCCCCCAGCGACGCGCTCGCTGCCGTCCACCTCCGAATCCGGCAGACGGCCGGCCGCTGCCGAACGCTTGGCCGGGCTCAGATCGTCCTCCTCGGCTGCGCAGGCATGTCGGGCCTCGAGCCGGTCGTCCGGCGCGGTTGGTTGGAAGCGGCCGACGGGCCGTCGGCGAAGGTAGTGGCGACAGGAGACGACTCGCTCGTCGGCAGCGACGGCGGCGACGACGGCGGTGGCGTTAGGGAGGAGCAAGGAGAGAAGGTCGTGGTAGTTGACGCAGTTCAGGCCGGGGTCGACGTCCTTGTCGGCCTCTGCCGTGAAAAGGGAGGCCGGCACTCGAAGGACGTCGGTGGGGGACCGGGGTCCGACTGAGATCCCAGAAACGAGTCTCAATGCGCAGCTGAACATCGGATAGACGACTATTATATCGGATATGTGAACGTCGACATCATCAGAGGCAAGGAAGGCCGGGGGAGCAAAGTGTAGATAGCCTCCTCTGCACACGCGTGCGACGAGTCTCTGCAAGGAGGCAGCGCACCGGACCCTCAGCCATCCATCAGGCCTCGGCGTCGGCCCGGGCTTGATCGATCTCAATCTGGGCGAGGAGGGCGAGTGCCATGTCCTTCTCGGGCACGTTCTGCCCGGTCGCACGAGGACGTCGGCGGAGGCGCGGTGAAAGGCACAGAGACAGGAAGGGAAGCGGGGAAGAGAAGGGGAAAGAGGTTGAAACCCGTGTCAGTCGTCGGGCGACCCCGATCTAATGAGGGGATTTGTGAGGAAGGGACGTACGTGCTTGACAATGGCTTGGAGGTACGACGCCGCCAGCGGCCAGTTGGGCTCTTTCCGCCGTTCAACCTCCCCCTCCTCGACGTACTCGCCGAGCTCGAAGCGGGCGAGCCACAACAAGCCGTGAGCCTGATCGCCGCCCATGCCAACCTTGCCCTCCACGTTACACCTCCCAAGCGCCGCCCGCGTGTCGACCGCGGCGTCCTCGTACCGGCCGAGCTCAGCGTCGAGCTCCGCGAGCTTGAAGAGGATCGCGATCGGGTTGTGATTCGGGTCGGTCCAGTCAACCCTGCCCGCTCGTTCGAGCGCGTCGAGCTCGCGCCGGAAGCAAAGAATGGCCTCTGGCAAGCGCTGCGATTCCTTGTACACGGAGGCGAGAGCCGCCCACATGCGCGGGTCTTCAGGCCTAGTAGAGAAGGGATTGGAGTGACAGGTCGTCAGTTGACCGCGACTGTTCTTAGCCGGCGTCCTTTTGTAATTTGCTAGTGGCCAGCCGAGGGAAAAACAGATAGGCGAAATGAGTGGAGGACGTACCGCAAGGCTGTAGCCTTATTGTAGTAGAGGATCGAGTACTGCGCCATATCGAGCATCTCATACGCGTGTCCAAGGCCATACCACGCCCGGTAGTCGCGCGGATTGCTGTCTACACACGTGCCGCGAAATCAGCATACACTTGTAAGAAAGCGGATGGGGTACCTAAAAAGGTTTGGAAAACGCACCGGCCGCCCGTCGGTACGCCTCGATTGCCGCGTGCGAGTTCCTCATCTCAACAAACTCGTGCCCCATAAGTGTCCAGGCCGGGAGGTAGTTACGATTCAGCTGAAGCGCCCGCCGGAAGTATGTTATGGCTTTGGGATGTTCTCCTCGAGACGAGTAGAAATTGCCTGCGCAGGCCAGGGCAGAGCGACGCTTAGCATCAGCTTTCGTCATCGTCGCGGGTCAAAGCGGGTAGAAATGACCGCACCAATCAGCGCGCACGTCTCGGGCCGATTCCGATCGATTTTGTTGTACTCCTTTGCGAGTTGAGCGAGCTTCGGCAGGTCCGGTTTGACGTAGAGCGTGTTCGAGAAGACGTCGATGTTGTCAAGCCGATGGGGGTCGAGCCGCTTGACTGTCTCGAACAGTACTATGGCGGTGTCGTGGTCTGGCGGCCCGGACAGAAGGATCACAAACAAAGAAAAGCAAGGGCGGCGGCGGCGGAAAGCGATCGCTCAAAAGTCAGTTCTGCCTCCGCGCACGGTGTCATGACTGCGTGCGGCGGACGGACCTTGTCGGGTGACTGCGATCAAAGCTCTCTGTACGGTTCCCCATATCCACGTCTGGCCCTGCTGCTGCCCACTCGCGGTACGACCTATGCTAAAGACCCGATCCTCGAGGTTCTCAATGAGCTCCTCGGCCTCGTCGAGGAGGGCGCCGTAATCAGCCTTCGTTTGGATCTCGAAGCACTCTGTGAAGGGATGATTGGGCAGTAACGAGAGTACTGTCTTGAGCTCGTCGGCCGTCGAGACGCAGGCGGTGAGGCCAACAAAGGCCGACCAGTTGTATACGTAGCCGTTGATCGACTCGATAAAGGCGGCTGCAGCCTCAGGCCGCTGTCGCAGGCGCAAGTAGATCGTGCCCTTTCTACAGCCGGAGCTCGCTCGTCAGTCTGAGTGGATCGCACGCCGCAACGCAAGAGTCCAAGAAGACCTACAGGTAAAGCATGAAGGGATCTGTTGTGTCCCTGAGCTCACTTAGTATGGGCTGTAATGATGCACTCAGCTGATGTCGATCGTCCGGGCCGCCTTGGATTGACGGGCCCATGTCTGTCAGCCGAGGAGCCAAGGATCACTTCAGGGCGAAGGGCAGCAGGACTCACCGAACACCTCGACCAAGTCCTCCTGCATACGCTTGTCGATGATCTGGGACCGATGGCAGATCGCTCGGTTAGCGCGAAGGTCCCAAGCGCGTGCGCAGACGTGTCACAGTCGTGGGCGAGCTCACCAGGTAGCGTGCATACGCCCTCAGGAAGGTTGCCTTGGCACCCGTACACATTCTGAGCGTCCATTCGCACCGATCGAGCTCGCGGACGTCGAAGTAGGACCGCGCGAGGTCATACGTGTCGGCCTCGTTAACGTCGTCGGCCGTCATGAGTGATGGGCCGCCGCTCCCGCTGCTTGAGCCACCGCCGTGCAGGCCGCCGAGAAGCCCGGGCGCTGGCGATTGCGGTATAAAATCGGAGGGTGACATGGTCGAGAGCGATGGCCGACCCCTGCGGAGTTCGGGCGAACGGAGATGGCTCGCATGGAGCGGGTGCGCCGTGGACGAGGATGCTGCGGCAGGTCGTGACGGCGTTGAGGTGTGGAAAGGTAAGGGCGAGCCATGCAAGCCGCCCGACGACGTCGAGGCGCCGAACCCGACTGGCAGAAGATTATCCAGTCCAGCTGGCGGTGGTATGCGATTCTCGAGAGGGATCGCAGAGAGGCATTCGGCGGCCCTGCGCGTCGGACGAGCAAGCAAACGACGGGTGCCGGTCGGGTCAGGTCGAGCTCGGCTCCCCGGGTTAGGGCGAGCCTTTCGGAGGCGTGGCGCACCATTTCGAAGCGACGAGGAGACCACGCTCACGACAGTCTCTTATGGCCTGGCGGAGCTCGGAAGGGAAGTCCATTGCAGCCGGAGTGACGAGGGAAGGTAGGCGGGAGGGCGACACGAGGGTGAGAACTAAAGTAAACGGGCGCGGGACGCGTCGACCAAGCCGGGCTTGATCCTGGCACTCAAGACTACCATCCTTTCATGATCGGCGCGGACGACCTGAAGGAGCAGACCGAAGACGCAAGTGGCGCGCTGCCACGTACGACATATGCCCACTCTCATCCCATGAGCCTTTCGACGACAACCGAACCTGCGCGAGGCGGACGCACACGACTTTCCCCTCGCGCCCCTTGTGACAGAATGGTGCGCAGCTTGACAGATGGCAAGAGGTGGTATTGTGTTGGCAGCAGAACGTAACAAGAGAACAGGGGAGAAATCAGGCGGCAATTGCGGCCGGTTGCGGGGCTTCCGGCACTGCCAGGGAGGGAACGATGTCAACCGCGTGAGCATCGGCATCCGAACAAGCCTAAGCAGCAAAGCAGTAGAGCGCGGGGGCAGATAAAGGGACATACTCTGGGGCATCTGAGGCCGCGTCATGTCGGCGAAGAAGAGTTTTGAGACGAGGAAGCCGGCTCCCTCGATAACGCCAAGCAGGATGCCACACGTCACGGCACCGATCGCTGCCCGCTTCGGACCCTCTGCGACGTTTAGAACAGCACATATCGCGCGCGAGAGTCAGCCAAGAGTTTGTGATAAGCGAAGCGCTGGGTCGATGACGGCCAAAGCGGGGGAGGAGGAGTAGGACGACGCACCTCGGCAAGCGAGCGTGCCACCAACGAGAAAACCACTGATGATAGCGTTCCAAGCATCCTCCTTCCCCCGGTAGCCCTTGACAGCGCAGTCAAATGTCGAGAAGAGACCTGCGAGCGCACACGAGACGGAGTGTAGAGGTATACCAGGTCAGCACCATGTGGCTGGGCGGGTCCCGAGACTTGATGAGGGACATACCTCCCCAGATTCCGAAGTTGCCTTCGAGGAGGAGTGGGCCACGCAGGAGTCAGCAATGCAGCCCTGCAGGCGCACAGGAACACGAGTAGAAGCGGCTTCGCAGCTTCTAGCGCAAAGGTGACGCGACGCACCTCCGAGCACCGGCGCCCGCGCCTTCACCGCTGACAGCGAGCCGACGAGCCGTGAGCCCTGCAAAGGCCGATGGAGCATGATCCCACATGGGGTCAGCGCAAGTCCCTAATCCCCTGAAGACAGCCGCGACGCTAGCAGGCCGGGACGCACGCGAGGCGAGTTGCGCGCTCCCTTGACCGCGTGCCAGATTCCTCCGCCGGCGAGACCCATGCCACTGAAAGAAGGTAGGTGAGCAGCTCGTCAGTCGACGAGCTCAAGCTTTCGGAGCGCAAGAGCAGTCCGACTGACAAGGCTCCTCCGGCATCGTTGAGAATGACCCAAGGGCTGCAGGACGGCCATTCGAAAAGTGGGACCGTGGGAAGGAGGGCGGGGTCAGACGAGCGGAGAGAGTGAACAGGCGGTCAGCTGCCGTGCCCCTTAAAAGACTGCAACCGAGCTCTCAAGCCGCACCAAGGGTCGCGAGTGTGATCTCCGTGAGACATAGTCGGTCCGATCGAGCTCTGAGAACGGGGTGAGAGGGGCAGGGAGGAAGCGAGAGCGAGGAGCGGGCCAGAGTGGTGGAAGTCCGGGGCTGGACGAGCGGCAGGCGGCGACGAGCAAGCGTCGGGCGGCGGCGGCGCCTTCGGGAGACCGGGCGTTTTGGACGCCTTAACCGTTGGACCAGCGACTGAAAGAAAGGAGACGCAGGTTCGATTCCGGCGTCGAGAACGCACCTTGGATCGGCCTCGCCGCCCGCGCCGCCGCCCTCCTTCGTTCTCGCCCGGCGACTCGCGACGCGAACGACCCTGCCGACGACGACCGGACGCTCAGCCTCTCTGCCTCTGTGAGTCTCCCCATAATCCAGCAAAGAGCTGACCGAGTCCAGGGCGTTGAGAAGTGAACGACTCCCCTGACAGAAGCCCTGCCCGTTATTTCGCCTGTCCTCTGAAGCATCGCCAGCCCCGTCAGCCCCTCCTTGCTCGACGTCGGCCTCTTCGGCCTCTTGTTCCTTACGCTCGCTGGACGAACGACGTCTACCTCCGATCGGTCCCCGGATCATTCGCCTGGACCCTTGCTCTTGGTTGACTTCCCATAAGTGGCATCCCGTCCAGCATGTCGGCCCCTGGCAGCTCCCTCCCTCCTCGACCGGCCCATCTGCCTGCGCCTCCGGCCTTCCCGCCGCCGCCGCCGCCACCTTCAAGCCGCTCGGCTGCCGGCTACGGCGCAGAGCTTCTCGTCGAGCCTTCAAGGCGAGACGATTATCGGGCCTACGATGGTACGCACCTTGCACGCCGGGTTGACCAGAGATGCCGCAAGCCGCCGAGCTGACGAGCACAAGCTTATCCTCCTATAGACCGGAAGCGACGGCGATCAGATGCCTCTGACGACCGGCGCGAGTCCCGGCCACGGATTGATGACCGTGAAGGTCAGTCTATCCAGCTTGTTGAAGCCTTAAGTGGGCGCGCTGACCGCCTCGTGCCTTCACTCCCTCCTGGGACAGAGCGGATGCGCCTGAGCGCCCCGCCCATGCGCAACCCCGAGGAGCTCGAGACGCTTGTCAGCAAGGCCGACTGGCACACCTGGTTCCGCTCCAAGCATGCGAGAGAGGTACGTCATCCTGCCCGAACCCTTGCCGTCCCTTCGCTGCCAACTCAGCTGACGCTTGCGACCTCAACCTCGTTGATGTCAGGTGGCTGAGGACGACGCGCTGGACAGACTCCCGTCGGCGGAGGGCATGCCGCCCGTGACGCGCGGTCAGAGAATGCAGGACCGATACGAGGCTTACCGCAAGCGCTTCGTGAGCCGTCAGGTATGTTTTCAGCGTCAGCGCATTTGTGCTTTCTCTTAAAACGGCCTTGCTAACCAATGAAGCTGCCCCTCGCAGCTCTACGCCCTCTTCCTGGTTCACAAACCCTCGGCCTGGTTCGAGGAGCGCTATTCGATGACGCCCGAGAACGTTGCTATGAGGGAGCGCGTCCAGAAGCAGGCGAGGGATGGGTTGGCCGAGCAGTTTATCGCTGAGGTCAACGACGGCCGCTGGGATGCCATCTCATACGACCTTGCGCCAGGTCCGTCCGCAGAAGCGCTAGCGTCTCTCTCGGAGCGTTACTGTCGGGCTTTAGCTGATCCTTTATCTCCGCCCAAAGACGGCGTGGATCGGACAGAGCTTGCGGGTACCTCTCTTCCAGAGCTTGAGGTCGAGGCCGGCCAGGTCGCTGTCTACCCCGCTCCAAACCAATTGCGCATCAGCGCACTACCGGTCGATGCGACCCGCGCTAAGCTCGAGGAGGTCCGTAACAAGCGTCAGCTAGACTTCCGTCATTTGCGCGTGCTAACTCAGTCTTCGCCCTTACACTAGGCCTGTGGCAAGCTTGCCGGCTTCAAGCGACTGTCTCTGGGCCCGGCCCTAGAAGAAAATCGCTTCATCCGCTCAGCCTGGGTCGATCTGGAAGCTGGCACAGATCTTGCCGCAGCGGCGGCGGAGCTCGACGGACAGAAGGTCCGTTTCTTCCGCGCCACTCGTTTTCGTTCGCTGCACCTTTGTTAGAGTCGAAGCTAACGACGCCGCTCATCAACAGCTCCCCGGGACGGATATCGCTCTTCAGGTCAGCGTCAATGACAAGCCGGTGATCGGCAAGCCCAAGCTTGCACCGGAAGGGTCCGGCACGGCCGAGCGTCTTCAGAAGGACCTCGAGCAGGCTCGGCAACTGATCCTCCTCCTCCAGGCTGAGACGGACGGCACGTCGCGCACTGCGGCCGAACATGACGGCCTGAAGGCGATTGACAGCAAGATGGCGTCGCTGGCCCCTGCCGCCGCCGCGGACGGACTGGAGGATGCCGAAGGTTCTCTTCGGCGGACAAAGCTCCACCTCGACCTATACCTAACGTACCTTCGGCGGGTCTTCCACACTTGCTATTACTCGGGCAGTATTAGCGACTCGCGTGAGGAGCTCGAGGTGCGCAGCCTTAAGTACCTGCGTAAGGTGCCATCGACTCTGCCCCCTGTGCCTCCTGCGGCGGTTGAGGCCGTGGTCGAATCCAAAAGCGTCAAGGCCGAAGACGCGTCTTCTGCTAAACTTGACGCACCTGAGGCCGATACCGCTGCCCCAGATGCCGCTATGGAGGAGGACGAGGGCGATATTCCTCGGCGCCGGAACGACGACGACGAGCCATCTGCTGCACCGGCGGTCAAGACCGCTGAGCAGCAAAAGGCCGACAGTGCGGTTGCCTCCAAGCTCTCGGACCGTGCGTTCGAACCTCAAGCAGCTCATTTCTGACGACCCAACCGCTGACGATCTACCTCTGCGCCGTTTCTTGTCCTGACAAGTCAACTCGCTCATCTGGTCGCAAGGCGTCGACTCGCGCATCGAGCGCCTCTTGACGCGGTCTACGACCGACCCAGTCACTGTCGGCGGTAAAAGCCTCGAGCAGTAAGCCTGACGTTCTCGACTTCCGATCCTCCCGTGCTGGGCTGACCCTCAGCATCTCATGTTTGTAGGGAGCAAGACCGGATCGTCAGCGGCTTCATCAAGCACGAGGACGAGGGCAAGTTCCGCTGCAAGGAGTGTCTGAAGCTCTTCAAGGCGGCCGAGTTTGTCAAGAAGCACGTCCCCAATAAGCACCCCGAGCTTCTCAAGCCGCTCGACACTGTGCGCTTTTTCAACAGCTTTGTGCTCGACCCGCTACACGTGATGCCGCCGGCCGGGGCGCCGGCCTCAGTCAATGACCAGCTGCCCGTCATCCGCGCCCCAGCCCCACCTCAGCCACCGCCGGGCTTCCCGCCGGGCACCCAGTTCCCGGCCGGCTTTGTCGCGCCCTGGATGAACCCAATGCTCGCGGCCCCGCCAGGCCAAGGCATGATGTCAACCGGCTACACGCCCGGCTTCCTGGGCATGAACTTTGGCGGCCTCAACCCATACCTGCCTTACTCGCCCATGCCCGGCATTACGGCCATGGGCGGCATTGGCGGGCGTGGCCGGCAGGGTGGCGCTGGCGGAGGGCCTGGTAACGGTCGCTTCCAAGGCGGCGGCCGGCGGTCGGACCAGCCTGGTGGCGAGCGGCCGCCACCCGTCGACACGACGATCGGTCGCCCAGCTGGCGTCCGAGACGACCCTCGAGCGAGCAAGGGCCGCCTCAGCTATAATGACCTGGACGCCAACGTCCCTGACGGGGGTGACGAGGTCAAGCTTGATTATTAGCCTGTCGTCAAGCCGACCATCATCTTATGATTCATACCCAATACTGCTCGTTTATGCCGCGTCTCTCGTACGCAGCCGCTGCTGCATCTGTCTTGACTGCGCTCCTCGACAGAAATCAATTTGAAAGTGGCCCTCATAAGACCCGGCTGGCTATCTTGCTCTCGGGGTCGCCGGCCGACTCGCGCACCCGCTGCGCGTCGACGGCCGACGGCTCGGCTCCCGGCGCCCGCTCTCCTCCGCCTGACTTGCCTGAGCTGGCCCTCTCTCGTTGTAGGAAACTTCAGCCTCCAACTCCCAGCACCTCTGCGCGTCCTCAGCATGTTGCGGCGGCCTGCTTTGTCAGCCCTCCCGCTCGAGATCAGACTGCTTTCGTCACTTGACCCGAGCCGCCGCTCGTTCGGCATGCTCGGGCAGGGCGTTCGCTTGCCTGGCGGCCGGCTCGCTGCCCGACGGACGGTGCCTGTCGGACCTCCCGTCAAGCTGAAAGCCTTCCATACAACGCCGCGGAGGGACGTGCCAGCGCCGCTCGCTCTTCTAGCGCTACTCAAGGTATGTCGTGCTTCGCTTCCTGACTAAGGGGATGGCTTAACGCTGAGCAGCCTTCACTCTTCCATCGCGGCCGCGCCCGCGCACGCTCAGTCGTCGACCATCTTAGCGAGCGTCACGACCCTCTCGCGCGTGCTTATCTCGCTCATGCCGCTGCCATTGATGGTCCACATAATCTCGAGCAAGCGGCTCCGGTATCACAAGACGATCCAGGCGTCGGACGAGGCCTGGCGGCTGCACGACCAGGGCTTCAATCCCCCCAAAGACGCGCCGGCCTCGCTCATGGTTGAGCTCGACCGGATCCGGACCTGGGAGCACAAGCGCGAACACCTCCTGCTCAAGCAGAGCCGGACGGCGAGGATCGTCTGGACTCTTATTCTTTTTCCCCTCGTCGCCTTTGCGGCAGCGGTTGCGGCCGGTCTCGAACGGACACCCGTGACCGGCCGCTGGCGGGTGATCCTTCTATCTCCCCAGGAGGAGGAAACACTGCACGAGGCACTCGCAACCGGCTGGTTCGAGCACGTGCTAAGCCTGCTCAAGCCGTCGCCAGAGGCACCGGCGCCTCGGATACTCCCGGCGGAAGACTGGCGTTGGGCATGGGTCGAGTCAACACTCCGAGCGCTCGAGCGCGGAGCCGAAGAATGCTACGTCGCGGATGCTCAGGCCCATAGCGGTGATCCTCACCCGCCGAGACGAACTAAGCCAACAAGCGAGGCTTTTCCTCCGCCGCCTCCTCCGCCGTATCCTCTGCAGCCGCGACCGCGCATGTCACACATGCTTCATCATGCCCTCCCTCCGCCTTCGTCGCACGCAGCAGCAGCAGCAGCAACCCCGCCGGCTGCGACGTCCGAGCACGCGTTGCTGGGTCCGCCCTTCTCGCTCCTCCTGCTTGACTCGCCGGAGGCTAATGCCTTCAGCTACGGCTTTGGCGATGATGGGGCTGCTGGCATCGTCGTCAACACCGGTATCCTTGACGAAATCCTCGGCGCAACTCCGCCGGCCAGCCCGGCCACGCCGAGCGCCGCTCCTCAACGCTCATGGCTGTCGTACCTCATACCTAGCCGGTCAGCGCCAGCTGTGCCGGTTTTCGTCCCGCCAACAGAGGAGCAGACCCTCCACCTTGCGGTCGTCCTCGCTCACGAAGTCAGCCATCTACTCCTGACCCACCACCTCGAGTCGCTCTCTCAGCGGCAGATCCTCCTGCCGAGTGCCATCAATTTCAGCGTCGATATCGTCCGGACCGTCCTCTTTCCGATTACTGCCTTGCTTGGCCCCATCGTCAACGATGCCATCGGCGCCCTCAGCCGGACGGGTCTGCCCGAACTGAGCCAGCTCGGTTCCAACTGCTCAAACCAACGGCTCGAGATCGAGGCAGACCTCGTTGGACTTCGGTGGGTTGCGTCTTTCGGTGATCTTCCGGCCACTCTTGGCTGACTCGTTCTGTCGACACTTTATAAGCCTCCTTGCCCACGCCCGCTTCAACCCATTTGAAGCCGCTCGCTTCTGGCTGCCAAACCATCCGCCGACGCCTTCGACCGACCAGCCGTCGACGAGTTGGGGCTCGGCCTGGCGAACCCTCTCTTACGGCTTTGGGCTCAGCCATCCGTCCAACGAAGCCAGGAGTGAGGCCGTTCGCAAAGAGTTGGCCGCCTGGAAGAAGGCTTGGGCCGATGCCCAGCGCCAAACGGCCGCCGGCGAGGCTTCTTAATCTAAAGGCATCCGCGTCACTGGGCGCTGCTATTGTCCACCTCAAGGACATTGATCGTTTCTCGCCACACGCCTTGCTCGTCAACTCGTCGTCACGAGATCGGCGTATAGGACGTCCCCTTCCGCCCGCAGAGGCTGAGGCCGGGCCAGCCGGCGCGGGACGTCGCCCACCCCCACCACTTATCTCTTCCGCGCGCAACCGAGGCGCCCGAGGCGCCGGCGCGTCGCTGACGCTCCAGCCGAGCTCCGTCCCGTGTCCTTGACAGACCATCTAGACGCGTGTGCATGGAATGAGCCACCTCCCATGCATCACCCAGAACATCAAGCTTACTTAAAGTGGCCGTCAATGGACTGCAGTTAATGAATGGCGTTCGGTCAGCAGACCGTTATGCGACGCGAACGTCGAGTGAATAGGTGCGCACCATTGCGTCTCGGTCGGTTGCGAGCAATCGCCTATACTCAAGCAGGAGACGAAACACTGTGAAAAGAAGGGGCATCGAGCCGATCGTTAGCAGTTGCGATCAGCAGAGTCAGTGGGACTACGCACTGTAGGCCTGCATGTCGACTGGCAGGGATGAAACTTAAGTCTGGTCAGCAAGTGCAGCATGCGTCGCAATCAAACGACAGCCGACTTACCCCAACGCCAGTGCTTGTCGACGAAGTCGGCGGCGGCGTCGGCAATCTCGCGCGCGAGGTCGTCATGACCCTCGCCGCCGTCCGGGGTGCCAAGGTAGAAGGTTGCGAGCGTGTAGAGGTCCGACGTCAGATCGATGCTGACCGGTACATAGTGAAGCCAGGGTTTGAGCCATTGCGCTGCGGTAAGGGGCTCACTCGCAGTGTCAGCCAAGTCAAGAGCGCGAGCCGTTTGTCAGTGAACGCACAGTTGAACTCCGGGAAGATCGTGCTCTTGAAGACGACGCTTCCTGAACTGAGAAGGCGTCGGAAACGAGCCGACCAGGCATTGCCGTCAATGTCCAGCACGACCTTGTAGTGCAGGGCGTCGCGGGGATCAACCCGGGGCGCAAGGGGCAGCTCGGCACGCATCGCGGCGCACGTGCCATCTGCTTCGTTGCACTGTATGACGTCGCTCAGGCCGACGTCCATCTGAAAATGAAGGACGAGACCATCAGTTCCGACTCAGAGTGCTCCTGTTCGGCAGTCGATACGCACGAGATGCCGATTCAGGTCACTCAGCTCGTACCGTTGTAAAGCAAGTGTCGGTCCCCCCCGCTTCGAACGCGCCTCGACGAGGACATCCGCTCGGCCTTTGCGCGTGCGGGCCGTAAGCGTGTGGAGCCGGATCCGGTGGGAGTCATGCCAATCGTAGTCTTGTCGGGCCGAGTAGGCGTCGCCAGTCGAGCTTCCTCGCCAGAAGACCTTCGAGATGCAGCAGGGGAAAGACTAAGGGTCATTGGGCAGGCCACAAAGGCAAAGCCTTGACGCTTCGCACCTTGTTGACCGACTTTTGCGCCCACGGCATCCTATGGGTCTCATTTGAAAAGCCTTCAAGCGGTGTCATGAGAATCTGGTTGCCCTGTGAGATGGCGCCCGCAAACAAACGAGGAGCCGGGAGTAAACAACCGCAGTCTCACGACGACTTCTCATTGAGCAATTACAAGACTCACCTGGGCGTACTTAGACAAAACAAGCTCGGGCCGCAACGTCGGGTCGCGCATGAAGTCGAACTGAACAGCCGGGTACAGAAAGTTAGAAGGGTGTCAGTTCTGACTGTAAGAGGCAATCGGAGAGGTAGAGACGCACCGACAAGGCGCCATGAAGGGATAGAATGGTCGGATTATCTGGGAAAGCACTTGTTAAGATCAGTCCTTACACATGCAGATGATCACGCCCTTCAGCGATACGACATCGAACGCACGGCAAAAGTTGTACGACGTTTCAACATCTCTGAGGAATGTCACCGGCTTAGTCCGGCCTGTTACGAGTAAGTGTAAGGATCAGACAGATGCAGTGCTTCGGTCCTGAAGGGCGAGGAACGGCGCACGCTGTTCTGAGGCCAGGTCGATTGGCTCAAGCACGATGTCATAGGCAGATTTAAGCGACTCAGCTCTCGTCACAGCGGCCTTGCAAGCGCTGGAGGTGCGGTCTCGGCTGCCAAGCCCGGAACGATCTTCAAAGGAAGACAGCTCGGCATTGCCGATCTCTGCGATGTTAGACGCGGGGTCAGGATCAGCGATACGCGTGCGCGAAAGATGTTGAAAGCTTCGTGACGCGCCTTTGCCCACCCGAGCAAGTGCAACCATGCGCTCGCGGAATGCCTCGCCCATGACGTTCCCGCCAAGGTCATGATCTGACCCGGCGAGTCGCACCGGCCCTTCGCCCTCTCCAAAGTCTTCGGGAAGGGCGTGTCGGAAACCCTCAACCAGAGCGGCCAGTAACTTCGGTCGGTCAGCCGAAGACCGGTCACCGGTGAGCGAGACGGGCGACGAGCGGCGGACCGAGAGGCCGAAGCCGAACGAGTTTGAGTCGAGAAGCTGGGCGAGTCGGGCGTGGAGCGTCGCCAAGGGAAGGGCGAGGAAGGGCTCGATTGTCCTCGCAATCTCGTCGTAGTCGTCGACGATCCGGATGTCATTAGCGCGCGCGAAAGCCCACCAGGCCTCAAATCCTCGTGGCGGGGACCGTCCGTAGCGAGCTCGATAGGCGGCCACAGCGTCTTCGCTGCCATGCATTGAGGCGAAGAGACGAATGCGTCAGCGCCGGGCGTGTCGACTGGCGAATGGCTCAATGGCATAAAGTAGAGACGGAAGAAGAAGAAGAAGCGGTATGAAATAGACGTACAACGTTTTGCTCTGCCTAGCCAGCATCGCCTCCCACTCGTCTCGCGCTTCGGCCATAAGCCGGCGGATCGGATGACCCTCTTCCTCCTCTGCTTCGTCGTGTTCATGCTCCGAGGCTGCGCCCACCTGCCGACGCGACCGCTGCCGTCGGCGGACGACAACTGTTCCGTCTGACCTCGGCTCGAGTCTCGCCGCCGGTGCGCTTTGGCCCCAGTCAGAATGTGTCTTTGACCACCAAGAGGACTGACGCGCGTGCGAGTTGGCCCGGCCGTGGGCGTTTGCGACTGGAGCGTTCGCGAAGGCGGCGTTCACGCGGGCGGTCAGGAGCGGCCGTGCGAGCTTGACTGGAACGGCCGTTCGCTGCTTGATCTGGGCGAGCGTGTAGAGTCCGAGGGTGAGGATAAGTGCGAGGAGGAGAACGCGCCGCGGCGGACGGCGGGCGAGCCGGGCAAGCGAAGGCATGACGATGGACGAGGGGCGGTGGTTTAGGGAAGGAAGCAGGGCTCAATAACACACAAGAAGAAAGGATCCTCCCCGCTCGCAAACCTCCTCAGAAGAAGACACCCTTCACATCGAGTAGGCCGGCGACAGGCCGCAAGCAACGGGGACTCGAGCAGAAGGGTGAAAGCTGGGCACCCTGCAGCGCGACAACCGACCCTAGCAAGTGGGCCCGCAGTGTTCAGTAGTGATCTTCCCGGAGCAGAGACATTCTCTAGCCTGATACGCTCTCTCGCGTTAGACGTCAGCTATACGGACACGCGTGCGGATGAGCACGGTCAGGAGGTCGGGATGCTTCGAGCTCGAGCGCGACAGGAGGTCCGCGCAGCAGGCGTGGAATTCGCCTCCGATCAAGGCACTAACCCTAGCTTTCCCCTGACGGCTGGCTGGAGAATGTGAAGCTGACGGCGGCGCAGTGCCCCGGACCTACCCACGCAACTACCCTTGCCCGACTCACACAGGATGCCCAAGGCAACGAGCACCAAGAAGCAGCAGCAGCCGCGGCACGCGCCGTTCGTAGCCCAGCTGGCCGAGGAGGACCTCGTTCAGAAGTTTGGCCGCGTCAGCAAGCCGGGCAAGCGGGCAAAGAAGGGCGACGACGACGAGGATGAGGCTGAGCAGACGGTGCGGCTGCCCTTGGCTTCTCTCGGCTCGGCCCTTGGGAGCAAGGGGTGCTGACAATTGCCCTCTCCTCTTCCCGCTTGACAGGCCGCACCCGATGCTAAGGCTAGCCGGAAGATTCTCGAGCTCGCACGCGAGCAGCAGGACGAAATGGACCTGCTGCTCGAGGAGGAGAGCGGCATGCCGGCCATGGCTGACGCCGACGAGGCGTGCGTATATGCCTTCTCTTATTACTGGCCTTACTATCCCAAGGCCGGAGGTTCCCTCCAGCGAGGTCAGGGATGATCTGGCCAAGAAAGGCTGCGGCTTCGGCATGTGAGCTAACACTGTCTCTTTGCCTCCTCTCTGTCGTTCATAGAGGGCCAAGCTCACACCGCATGCGAGCTGAGGATGTCGACGACGATGAGGACGAGGATGACTACGGCTCGGAAGAGGAGGAGTACGAAGAGCTTGTGCGTCGCCGTTTGGACGGAGGCCGTTTCGTTCGTAGCTTTGAGAAGCTGACTACAGGCGCACTCGATGGACCGGCAGGAGATTGACCCAATGGACCAGGAGACGCTCGCCCATTACATGCCGCACATGGCTGACCGGCCGGCGGGCCAGACGCTGGCCGACATCATTCTCGCCAAGCTAGAGGCGGGCGCCGACGCTGACGCTGCCGAGGACGAGGGGACAGGCGCGAAAGGCAAGGGCAAGGGCGTCCGATTTGAGCAGGTTGGCGACGGGCGGGACCCAGCAGCCGGCCTTCCGGCAAAGGTCGTTGAGGCCTACACCAAAATCGGCGAGCTCCTGTCGCGCTATAAGTCGGGCCCGCTGCCAAAACCATTCAAGCTCTTGCCTTCGCTTCCCCAGTGGGCGCGGCTGCTCGCGCTGACCTCGCCCGCCGACTGGAGTCCGCACGCAACGTTTGCGGCAACCAAGATCTTCGTCTCGAACCTCAAGCCGAGGCAGGCGACGATCTTCCTGCGCGGCATCCTGCTCGAGCGCGTCCGGGACGACATGCGCGAGAACGGCGGCAAGCTCAACTACCAGCTGTACGAGGCGCTCAAGAAGAGTCTCTACAAGCCTGCCGCCTTCTTCAAAGGCATCCTCTTCCCCCTCTGCGACGTCCGTCCCATCAACTGACCGATCTTCTGCCTATCGTTCCACACGCTGACATCCAACCTCTTCCGTCTTGCAGTCGGGTTGCACGCTCAAGGAGGCCGCCATCTTATCTTCCGTCCTTTCCAAGTCGTCGGTCCCGATGGTTCACTCGGGTGCAGCTATTGCTCACCTCGCCGGCATGGACTACACCGGCCCCCATTCGCTCTTCATTCGCGTCCTGCTCGACAAGAAGTATGCGCTGCCGTACAAGGTCGTCGATGCCCTCGTCTTCCACTTCATCCGGTTCGTCTTTCTTGCTCGTACTCTGCATGGCCTGCCGGTTTCGGACAGCTTACTGACCCGGTCTTACTCACAGGCTAGCGAACGACAAAAAGTCCGGGCTCAAGGGGGAGGGTCACAAGCTCCCCGTCCTCTGGCACCAGTCACTCCTCGTCTTTGCCCAACGCTACGCTTCTGACCTGACGCCCGACCAGAAGGACGCCCTGCTCGACGTCATCCGGCTTCGACCGCACGCGCAAATTTCACCTGAGATTCGGCGAGAGCTCGTTGGAGGCGTCGTCCGAGGCGAGCCGAGGCCGGACGAGATGGAGGTTGACGGTGCCTGAGTGGTATGAGTTGAGGAGAATACAGATGCACGTAATGCGACTGCCATACTGATTGGCGCCTTGGAGTGGAAGGAGCAAGGTTTAAGTCACTTGTGCAGACGAGGGAGATGAAGGGCAACCGGAGCCGCCTCTTGGCCTGCCCTGCGCCCGAGCGAGTGAAAGCCGACGGCGGCCCACTGCGCTCCCTGCGGCGCGGAGGGAGATAGTTCCGGTGCTCGGCTCGGTTGCCTTTTTTTCTTGCACGCTGCAGGACGAGATGACCTCCTCGGCGGTCCAGCGTGAGACTTCTCGGCCGTCTCACTCCCCCCCCCCCCCCTTCTTTCTTTACATGAGGGACGAGGACTCGACCAGGAGAGCAAGTGGGGCATCGCATTGGGCAAGTAGGGCGGGTGAGGGGGGGTCGTCAAGATAAGAAGCAGCAGAGCATGGCAGGCGGGAAAGGGTCGTGACAAGTGTGGGTCCGGGTCGGCGTCAAGGTAAGAGAGGGAAGATCAGACTGTCGAGGTGTAAGACGGGGAGGGGGGCTGTCAGTCGACAAGATCCGGCATGCGCAAAGCACGTCAGGTCCAGATGAAGGACGCACAGTCCTCCTCAATCGTGAACGTCTTCGCCGCCTTTGCGTCGTGGACCTTGCCGTCGCCGGTCGACTGGTTGACGCCCGACTTGGAGTAGTCGGACACGCGCTTCTCGAAGAAGTTGGACTTGCCGGAGAGAGAGATGAGCTCCATCCAGTCGAATGGGTTCTTCGCGTTGTAGAACTAGGGGGGAAGCGGAGGGGAAAGACGGGGAGGATTAGTGGCCGGACGTCTACAGCACGCGGCGGCAAAGGACGAGGAGGCGCACCTTGTCGTTGCCAAAAGCGACAAGCAGCCTGTCGGCGACAAATTCGATGTACTGGCACATCATCGTGACCTGGCAGAAGCGAAAGGAGAGGGTGTGTGTCAGTTGAGACATTCGAAAGCAAGCGGCCGGTCGAGAGACGGCCCCAAGAGACGCGACTAACGTTCATGCCGATGAGCGAGACGGGAAGGGCCTCCGAAAGGAACTCCTTCTCGATCTCGACAGCCTCGCAGATGATAGCCTGGATGATGGCCGGTGCCGTCCGGCGGTTGAGGTGCGAGAAGAGGAGGCAGGCAAAGTCGGTGTGAAGACCCTCGTCGCGCGAGATGAGCTCGTTCGAGAAGGTGAGGCCGGGCATGAGGCCGCGCTTCTTGAGCCAGAAGATCGAGGCGAACGAGCCCGAGAAGAAGATGCCCTCGACGGCGGCAAAGGCGACGAGCCGCTCGGCGAACGACGACGTCTCGCTTGAGATCCACTTCATCGCCCAGTCGGCCTTCTTGCCGATGCAGGGGACTGCAAGGGGCGATCGACGGTCAGCGACGATTGATCAGAGGTCAAGGTGTGTGACCGGGAGGCAAAGGCGACGCACTCGTCTCGATGGCGTCAAAGAGGAACTCGCGCTCTTCGGGCTCCTTGATGTAGGTGTCGATGAGGAGCGAGTACGTCTCCGAGTGGATGTTCTCCATCATGATCTGGAAGCCGTAGAAGCACCGGGCCTCGGCCGACTGGACCTCAGACGAGAAACGCTGCAGACAGACAAAGGCCAGAGGGGGAGGGTCAGGGCAGGCTCGAGACGCAGGATGCCGGTTGGAAGGCTGACGCACCTCAAGCAAGTTCTCGTTAACGATACCGTCCGACGCCGCGAAGAAGGCCAGGACGTGCGAGATGAAGTGGCGCTCATTGTCGGTGAGCTTCTCCCAGTCGTGCATGTCCTTGGAGAGGTCCATCTCCTCGGCCGTCCAGAAGGAGGCCTCGGCCTTCTTGTACGCCTGCCAAATCTCCTTGTACTTGATGGGGAACAGGACGAAACGCTTCTTGCTGCAAAGTTGAAAGAAAAGGTAGGAGTATGAGTCAATCCGAAGCCGAGTGAGTTGAGACTCGCGTCGCGAGAGCAGAAGAGTATGAGGCAGCAGTGTACTGGTTCCGATAGAGGTAGGAGGAAGGGAAGATGGGTGAAAGGAGGGGAGACACGCGTTGTGGAGCGGGCCTGTTGGCTGACGCTGCCGACGCGCCTCCTCGCGATCAGGACGCGAGAGGCCAGGAAGGGAACGTACGTCTCTTGAAGGATCGGCTCATCGCACTCCTCGCAGTCGAGGTCGCCGACGAAGCGCTCCTCAAGCTCGGCCCGGGTCATCTTCTTGCTCGCCGGCGGGTTCACCGGCTTGCTGATGCTACTGCTCTCGGACTCAGTGACCTCCGACGCGTTGAGCCGGTCGGCGAACGACGCTGCCGGCTTGGACGGCGTCGAGGCGAGGTCGATCGAGCTGAGGGCCTTGGACGGGGTCTCAAGAGTGGCAGACATGGTGAGTTGAGGGGATGGGAGAGAAAACGGAAGAGAGAGAGAGAGAGAGGGATTGGGGTAGCGCGAGGGAGGAGAGGAACGAGAGGGCGAAGGCGTGGGTGGGTGACGGGCAGGAGGGCGCGAGGGGAGCGACGCGCGGGAAATGAGAGCGACGCGCCCGCGCCCAGCCCGCCCACGTCCCGCCCAGCGCTCTGCCGATTGATGAAAGGCCAGGATCGAGAATGACTTTCATCTGACGGTGTGACGTACGCATCGATCGCGACACGTTCTTCTAGCCATGCTCATCGTCACTTGCCAACAAGGGTGGCAGGTGGCCTCCTAGATCCCTCCCGCCGGTCTCCTCGGTGTCGAGCCTCCTGCATTGCCTA
Organism: Cystofilobasidium macerans; assembly: GCA_014825765.1. Classification (NCBI taxonomy): domain Eukaryota; kingdom Fungi; phylum Basidiomycota; class Tremellomycetes; order Cystofilobasidiales; family Cystofilobasidiaceae; genus Cystofilobasidium; species Cystofilobasidium macerans. Next base: position 33,855 of record MVAP01000013.1, on the reverse strand, counting down.
ATCGCCTCGGCGTCGAGCCACCACTCGCAGCACTCCCGAGCCGGCCAGCCGCGCCGAGCAGACCACCCGTACTCCGGCGGGGCGTCTGGCCGAAGCCAGCGATGCGGGGCGTCGACGACGACGGGGTCGCCGACCGCTTCGACTCGAGAAGGTTCTTGGCGGCGCTGTGAAGAGCAAGGAGCACGCATCGGGAAGCGCGAGGTCGAGTCAGTGGGATGATCTTCTGATGCATAGGAGCTCAGCTGAGGACGACGCACGTCTCGCGGTTCTTCGCCATTTCCATCTCAAGCTCGGCCTTCTTGCTGAACTCTTTAGCGACCGCGCTTCGCTCGCGGCCGTCAAAGTTTTTCTCGCGAACGCTGAAGAAGACGCTGCCGAGCTCGGCTGTTCCCGGGGTGGGAAGACAGGAAAGAGAGTTCAGCGATCGCGTCGCTTCTCTGCCGTCGGCCGTGAGGAGGGGAGAGAGAGACGTACCGAGCCAGTAAGGGTCGACCGAGGTGACACACATCATGTACTGCTTGCTCGTCATGACGAGCTCGTGATAGATGACGTAGTCGGGCATGTAGCCCAACCCGTAGAGGGCCGAGGTCGGGTGGAGGATGCAAGGCGCCGCCGTCCGGCAGTTCATATACTCGCCGATACCCTTGACGCGGGCGGCCTGGTGGAAGTAGCCGGCCGTGATGGATTTGCTGGCGGGGATGGAGGGAGAGTTGAGGAAGGTCAGTTGACTCTTTAAGAGGTGTCAAGGGGGCAGGAGGACGCACCGAACGACGTCCCAGTCGGTGCCGACCGAAAGGATTGCGAGCTTCTGGCTCTTGAGGATGTCTTCAAGCTGGGTCCGGACCTCGCGAGCCTTGCGAAGCAGCTTCGGGTGCAGGAAGTGCTTCATCGCCCAGTCGTCACGGTACCTGCTCGGGCAAGAGCGGGTGTCCTCGTCAGTATATCTCGAACCGAGGTGAGAAGGGATGCGGGACGAGAGAGAAGCTTGGCTGGACGCACCCGTTGCTCTTCCACTGCGTATAGACATGCAGGAGCGTCAAATGATCGCTCTCAGGGACGAAAAACTTTTCCCGAGCCTGATCGCTCTCCTCCTGGCGCTCGCGCGGCCGGTAGAAGACCGAGGGGACGGAGAGCATGGAGACGATGGTGAGGACCTCGCTCGCGCAACCGTAGTCGACCGAGACGAGAAGCATCTTTGCGAGCGAGGGCTCCATCGGATAGTCGGACATGCGCCGGCCGAGCGGGGTCAGGTCGCCGACATTGTCGAGCGCGCCGAGCACCCAGAGCTGGTACATCGAGTTGATGATGTTCTCCTGCGGCGGCGGGTCCATAAAGTCAAACTCGAGCGTGTTCTTGACGCCGAGCGACTTGAGCAGGAGGACCGTGTTGGCAAGGTTCGTTCGCTGAATCTCGGGAATGTTGTTTTCAAACATCTCGTTGAGGAAGGCCATCTCGGTGTAGAGCCGGTAGCAGAAACCGGCGCCCGTCCGGCCGGCCCGACCCGTCCGCTGACCGGCGTTGGCCTGAGAGATGGGCGTGATCTGGAGGGCGTCCATGCCGACGCGGGGGTTGTAGACCTTGAGCTTCGAGTAACCGGCGTCAACGACGTAGAGGATACCGTCGACCGTGAGCGACGTCTCGGCAATATTGGTCGCGACGATAACCTTCCGCCGGCCGTCGGGAGTCGGAAGGAAAATCTTGGCCTGAAGGTCGGCCGGCATCTGTGAATAAATAGGCAGAACAGCGAGCGGCGGCGGGTCGTCCAGCAATCCGAGCCGGTCTGACATATGGCGAGGCAACGGGCAAAGGTCAGCGAACAACACGCTCACGGCTCTTCTCCTCCCCGATCGCGCGACGCACCTTCGACGACGCCGCACGTCACCTCGATGTCCTCTTGGCCGGTCATGAAGACGAGAATGTCGCCTGGCGGGTTCGAGAGATGAATCTGTAGAACCTGCTTGACAGCACTGTCGACATAGTCCTCGCACGGCGACTTGCTGTGGAAGATTTCGACGGGGAACGTCCGGCCAGGAATCGTGAACTCTGGCGCGCCGCTGTAAAAGTTGGCAAACTGAGCGAGAGGTTGCGGCTAGGTTAGGGCTTTCTCGCGCTGCGGGCTTGAGAAGCACGCCCGACGCACCTTGGCAGAGTTCATGGTTGCCGAAGTGACGATCAGCTTGAGGTCGCGCCGCCGCGTGAGGACTGTAGGATGTAGCGAATTGAGATCAGCGATCAGACAGTAGCAGGCAAAAAGCACTGCAGTCTCACTCTTTTTCAGCAGGCCCATGAGGACGTCGGTGCTGAGTGAGCGCTCGTGTGCCTCATCGAGGATGATGACGCTATAACGGTCGAGATCGCCCTCGTTGAGCGACTCGCGCAGCAAGACGCCGTCCGTCATGACTGGCAGGGCAGGGGCCGGGGAGTGGCACGGTCAGCGGGCTGCAGGATGGGATCGCGAACGAAGGGGCAACGAAGCTGGCCGACGTACATTTAATCTTGGTTTCGGGCGAGGTGCAATCCTCGAAGCGGATCGCGTAGCCGACGGTCGACCCGAGTTGGACCTCCATCTCCTCGCTGACGCGCTTGGCGACGCTCATCGCGGCGACTCGTCGCGGCTGCGTGCAGCCGATCATGCCGAACTCGCAGTAGCCGTCCTCATAGAGAAACTGACCGAGCTGCGTCGTCTTTCCCGAGCCGGTCTCGCCGACGACGATCGTCACTGTGAGAGTAGAGGGATGATCAGCTCGCAAGCGATGCGTCGCGCGCTACAGGCGACACGCACCTTGGTTTTCGCGGATCGTCCGCATCAGGTCTTCACGGCAGGCAAAGGCTGGCAGATACTCGCGCTGCTCCTTGAGCGACTTAGTCCGCGAAAAGTTGGACGCGCCTTCGCTCGCCTTCATGTGCGAGGCAAACTTGGAGTCAGACTTATAGTCGGCCTGGTCGTCGCTACCGTTGTCCTCTTTCTTAGACCCGCCGGGCGGCACACCGTTGACGTTGACCGGTTTGCCGTTGACGTCGACATCCTGCCCGTCCTCACCCTCCTTTACGCCCATGAGGTTGCCGAGGTTGGTCCCGCCGATGGAGGCCAGCTTGGCTGCCGCCTTGGCTCGCTCCTGCTGCTCGCGCCGCTCCTTGACGAGCGCGCTGCCTTTCTTCGAGAAGACGGCAAGATCGCTCGTGCCGTCCTTGATGGGGTTGATTGGGTCGAGTTGGCGCGTAAAGGCAGTCCGGCCGTCGAGGAAGGGCGGCCGGAGGTCGTGAACGAGAACGTGCACTTTGGACTCCGAGTCATCCTCAAAGTCCATGTCGACTGCCTCGCGCGAGCCAACGCCAGAGGTATGCATCCGGTTCTTCTCCCACATGTCGTTATCGGCGTTCTGCAGAGTGGGGAGGGTCAGGGATGAGGGGAACAGCCAGCATGTGCAGAGTCAAACGTACGTATTGCGCCTGGCGAGCGGTAACCTTGCGGGTCGCCTTCTTGGCGAGCTCCTCTTCCTGCTGCTGACCAAGGTCTTCATATTGGGCGAAGGGGTTATGGTCCTCGTCGCCGGCCTGGGCGCCAGAAAGCGTTGTAAGTCAGCCTTGCACTGGGGTTGTAGAACAGACAGCCCGGCACATACGACATCGTCCTGCTCGTACCAGTCGCGGTCGAGTCTGACCTGCTCCTCCTCCCACTCGTGTTGGTTTGGCGTGAAGTCGGGCCGGACTGAACCACCCCGCTCCGTTCTAGGCGTCGCTTCCCATCCACGCGGACCGCCCGAGCTCTCGCCTCTGCTGCCGCTAGCCCGCGCATTGGGCGTCTCGTCCCAACCGCGGTTCGGCACCCGAGCACTGCCGCCACCGTAGGACGAGCCGCCGCTACCACGTTCACTCCGTGGCGTCGGCGCTTCCTCCCAGCTCCGACCCTGACCCTGCTGACCGCCGCGCGCACCCCAGCCACTGTCACGGCCACCGGTCGACTGCGGAGGGGGGCCGCCCCTTCCAGGCGGTGGCGGCGGAGGTGCCATTGGCCGGGCATAACGATCTTCCTTGTTCAAGCGTTTCTTGAAGTCGCCCAGACCCCGAACGGGCTCGGTCTGATGTTGCGGGGCGACCGAGATGTTGGCGCCTTCGCGCTGCTTCTCGCGATTCCGACGGTGCTCCTCGAGCCGCTGCTGGGCGGTCGAGCTCAGGCCGGGTCCATGCGAGGGTGTCTCGGGCCCACGTTGCCGCAGGTTCGCCGCTCGTGGTGGAAGAGTCGGGACTGCCCATCGCAGAAGGAGGAGTGAGGGAGAAGGATCTGTTAGATTCGCGACTCCGAAAGCCTGCCCAGCGAAACGCTCGCACCCTTGAACATCGGTGCCTCGCCCGTGTCGACGTCGTCCTCCACCGCTAGCTTCGCCTTCTTACTCGAGCTCCGTCCCTCCTCTTCGAGCTGACGCTTGGCGGCCGCCTCAGCCTTCTTCTGGGCGGCCAGCCGGTCGAGGCCTAGGAGTGAAGCCTGCGGTGCATGGTAGCGGTGTTGCTATAGAGACCAAAGGGGTTGCTGTCGTCAGTCTCAATGGCGGAGAGACTCACACAGTAAGGCAGCGGCCACGCACAGCACCGCCCCGGACGAGGCCGCCGGCTCGCTGGTTCTCCGTCTCGAGCATGTCGGGCCCGTCCTCGTCGTGGACCGCGAACCCGGCAACGGCGAGCCGGCCGGGCCCGCCAGCCTTGTCCTCCTGGCTGAGGTGGACGAGAATCTCGGTATGCAGCTCCTCGACGAGATCCTCGCTGAACTTGCCAAAGGCCGCGATCGCCCGCTTAAAGGAGGCAACAGTCGCATTCGTCCGAGCGATGTCGATGACCCGACGGGCAAGGAGCTCGTTGACGCTGATCGAGTTGAGCGCGCGCGAGAGGGCGACCGCAACATGGTGGACAAACGGCTCGCCAGCCGGCGTACTGGCGTCCATCTGACCTGCAAGCAACAGCGGCGGATGACCTGCGAGAGGGCGAGAAGGTCGGATTGGCGCTAAAGGAGGGTTGACGTTGCGGAAACAGCGAAGACGAGGCGACGGCTCTTGCTGGCTCGCTGGCTTGCTGCGTCGGCTCGCGCCGCCCACACGCAGCTCGGAGCTCTCACCTCCTCGAAACCTGCCTGCCGACAACCACCTTGCTCTTCTCGTCACCTCGCTTCCGACAACAGTGTACGCTACTGCTTAGCAGCAGCATGACCGACGCAGCCCCCTCGCACGCGCTTTCGGCCTCGACCTTCAAGCGGCTGCATCCGCAGGCCTACTTCAATCGCTTTCTCCCGCACGGCTTCCGGCCAGACGGCCGCCCGCTCGACGACGACGCCCGGGCCTGGCGCGACCTCTCGGTCAATTTCGGCTCAATCTCGACTGCGAGCGGGTCAGCACTGGTCCGAATGGGCGAGACGACTGTCACCTGCGGCGTCAAGGCCGAGATCTTTGAGCCGTCCGTCTACGAGCCCGCGGCAGGCTGCGTCGGTGCGTCTCTTGTGCAAGTACGCGAACTGGTGGCGGCAAGCTGACCGTCTCCTCTTCCTCCCGCCAGTGCCAAACGTCGACTTGCCGGCCTTGTGCTCGCCCCAGTTCAAACCTGGACCGCCGGTGGACGAGGCCCAGATTCTGTCGGCCCAGCTCAACCGTATCCTTTCGCAGTCGGTCCATCGTCTCCCTCTGTGTATGCCCGCTTTATTGACTGACGATCTGAGCCTTCTCGCTCAGTCCGAGTGTGCTTCCGCTCACAAGCCTCGGGATTGAGCCGGGGCGGGCGGCCTGGGTGCTTTACATCGACGTCGTCTGCATCAACTATGATGGCAATCCGCTCGATGCCTGCCTGGCTGCTGTCATGGCCGCGCTGCGCAACAGTGCGTCCCCTTTCGCTCAGTCGAACCCCCTCCGGTCGCAGCTCGCTGACCACCGCATTGTCCTTTCTTCTTCTCAGCTCGCCTGCCGCAAGCCGTCTGGGACGACGAGCGAGCACAAGTCATCTGCTCGCGGTCGGCACCGACGCGGCCCCTCGCTCTTGGCGCGGCCAATCCTGTTTCGTGTTCATTTGGCGTCGTCGACGGCCGGACAGTCCTCCCCGACCCGACTGCTTTCGAGTCGGCCCTCCTCACATCGCGCATCACTGTCGTATTGCTGCAGCCGACAGCGGAGGCGGAGCGGGAGCGCAAGGCACGGCTGCTGCTTGTGGAGCAGACGGGACTTGGCGGGATCGTCGCTTCGGCGGGTTCGGGTGGTGGCGTCGGGACGCCAGCCGTCCTGCGTGAGTGTGCGAAGCGGGCAAGGGCGAGGGCAGTCGTCGTCCAGGAGCTTCTCGAGTCATGATGCTCTTTCGCAAGGCAACACTATAGAGACGAAGCTCATGACGACAGGTCCGAAAGGAAGAGATACAGTGAGGGTTGGGGAGAGAGTAACAAAGATCTACTCCTTCTTGTTGTACCAGTCGTCGAAGCCCAGGTCGGTGCCGAAGGCGGGCGTGTTGACACGCTGCGTCTTGCCCTTCTTGGCGGCGAGCTCATCGAGGGTCTTGACCTCGTCGGCCGTCAGGTCGACCGTCTCAAGGTTGGAGGCGATGCGCTCCTTGGTGACCGACTTGGGCAGGACAACGACACCACGAGCGACCTGGTACGAGATGAGGACCTTGGCCGGGTGGCAGCCCTTGGCGTCGGCAATTGCCTTGATGTCGGAGTCGCCGAGCAGGGGCGAGTCTGAGATCAGGCGGGCGACGGGTCAGAACAATAGAGTCATTGCTGCTAGAATAGAGCCGAATAAGGGACGCACTAGTCGAGCCCAACGGCGAGTAAGCCTCCATCAGGATTCCCTCCTTCTCGCACCACTCCTTGAGCTTGTGCTGAGGCCTGTGGCGGAGTCAGAAGAACAGGTCAGCCCTTGCGGCGCATGATCAGAAAAGGCAGTACGAACAGGAAGGGGTGAAGCTCAACCTGAGTTAGATGCAGAGGTGATCAGCCAGACAGAACGATAGCAGGAAAAAAGAGGTGCCTCGAGACGTAGAGACGCACCTGGTTGACCGCGGGGACGACCTTCCACGTCTTCTTGAGCTTCTCGAGGTAGGGCACCGACCAGTTCGAAATGCCGATCGCCTTGAGCTTGTCTGGGAGACACAGCGTACGCTTTAACTTCCATTCTCGTGATATACAGACCTAGTTCGAGAGTCGCGGGACACGTACCAGTCCGCTCGTAGATGCCCTCAAGCTCGGTCCACGCCTTCGAGATGTCGAAGTTGAGGTCTGTCGCCCGCGTGCCGTCAGGGTTCTGGGGGAACTTGTTGTACTTGTCGTCCTCCGGGGCGGTCAGCTTAAGCGGCCAGTGGATCAGGTATACTAATGGTGAGGAGAGGCAGGTCGAACGGTGGAGAAGCGGATGACGGCCACTCATCGGTCAGCGCCGATGCTGGGCATTACGAGCGAACTTCAGATACGCACGGTCAAGGTAGTCGGTACCGAGGTCCTTGAGCGTCTGGTCAAGGCACTCTTCAATACGGCCATCGAGGTACGTGAGCCAAACCTGGAAAAGCGATAGAGGGGCGTTGCATTTAGCGGGGCTGACTCGGTTCAGGTGGACCTTCCGAAGCGGAAGAGAACTCCGTGGGGTCGATCGCCGCATCGCGGCTGACCAAAAAAAAGGCGGAAGACGGACCTTGCTCGTGATGAAGATGTCCTTGCGAGGGACGCCCGAGGCCTTGATTCCCTGTCCGACCTCCTTCTCGTTGCCATAGACGGCGGCGGCGTCGATGTGACTGGGTTTTGACGCGAGATGCGATGATCAGCTGAGTGACGTCGACGCGAAGTTGTGAAGATCGACGCACCGGTAGCCGGCACGGAGAGCAGCCTCAACAGCGACGGCACACTCGCCAGGGGGAGCCTGCCATGTTCCGAGACCGATGGCCGGGATCTCGGCGCCGGTGCTGTAGGGTAAGAGTCACGAGGAAGAGATGGGAAGAGAGAGTGACGAAGGCACAGGGGAGGCAGCTGGTCAGTGCGTTGCGGATTGAGCGAGGCAGCGCGCCCGACGATGAAGAAGAGAACCGACTTGAGCTTGAAGTGGGTCGGGTAGGTCATTTTGGTAAGTCTGGAAGGGCAAAAGAATACTGAGAATGGAGGGTAGGGTGGGTGATGAGGGGTGAAGGAGGAGACGGACTTGAGCCCTTAAAGCCGCCTGTTGCCGTCGGGTGCCGGGCCGACCAACAACACTTCAGGTTTACATCAGTTGCATGCGTTGTGAGAGGTTTCGGCCAACGCCGACAAGCTCCTTGTTCAGCCTCCAAGTGGTCGGACGGCATCGACAGCGACGACGCTCGAAAGGCGAGCCCACGCGAGCCTCTTTCCTCCGATCGAGGTCGGAGCAGCTGAAGGAGTCGCTCACAATCAGGGAACCAGGCAGCTGACCTCTCTCGGCTGCGGGCTCTTTGCTTGCCCCTCGAATTGCGGCACCACGCGGACGCCCTTGCGCGCGCCCTCGCGTCCGAGACGCAGGCCGATAACTCGCCCGAGAATCCCACCCGTCCCTAAATAGGTCGACCGTGGGACTTGGCTGCCGGCTTCTTCTCCCACTCAACGTCCACCCATATCGCCCTTTGCAGCATGATCTCGTCCTCTCTTTATGGCGGTCTCGCCGCCGCGCTCGTCGCCGGACAGCTCGCCGCGGCCTCGCCTATCTCGCAGCTCGGCGCTCGCGACCTCCTCTCGCTCCAGCGGCGCGAGGAGACCAACACGTCGTCGACCGAGGCGTTCGTGCTCGAGCACCACCTCGGTAACCTCAGCCCATACTGGACGCCGCCCTCGGACTACTCGCTCGAGCTGCCCGAGGGCTGCAGCGTCGTTCAGGCCTCGCTCATGCAGCGTCACGGCTCCCGCAACCCTCTTAAGTCGGAGCTCGTCTACTCGCAGAACGTCTCGGACGTCTTCAACTCGCCCGAGGGCAAGCGTCTGCTCGCGAACGTGACGGGCGACCTCGAGTTCCTTAAGACGGTGCGCGACTAGGGCTGAACGTGTGCTGTGTGGGGCCTGCCGGCTGACTTCTCCCTCTTCACCTCAGTGGACCAACAAGCTCACGCACGACGACCTCACCCCGATCGGACGAGCCCAGCTTTTCCAGCATGGTGTCGACGTCAACATCTCGTACCCGCACCTCTATACCGACAAGATGCTTGTCGGCGACCAGGACCGGGTGTGCGTTCCTGCATTCAGAAGTCGCGTATGTGTGGCGCCTGCGCTGACCTCTCCCTCCTCTCCCGTCGTAGCATCGAGTCAGCCGAGTGGTTCCGCATGGGCTACTACGGCCGGCAGTACGCCAACGTATCGACCGTCGAGCTGATCGCCGAGGACGATATCACCTTCAGCCCCATCACGCCGATGGACAGTACGTACTTGCCCAGCTGGCAGGTTTGATAAGGCTTTGTTAATAACTTTTCACGTTATTTCGTCCTCGCTTTGCCTCCCAGACTGCTCCGCCTGGGAGTACGCATTTGGTCTTGACGCCGTCAACACGTGGAATGCGGTCTACTTGCCTCCGATCGTCAGCCGCTTCGACGAGCTCCTGCCCGGCTTCAACTTCACCCAAAACCATGGTACGTCTTCCGGCCTTTCGCCAGCGGCACTCGAAGTTAGGACTCGTCTTAACGCCTGAGAATTGCTAGCCCACGGCTTCCTGTACAGTTGCGCCTACGAGTCGGCGGCGATGGGCTACTCGCCCTGGTGCAAGCTCTTTACCAACGAGGAGATTCTCGACTTTGGTGCGACCTTTCACTTTTGATCTCTCCTCTTCCCGCTCACTAGACATGGAAGATATCAGGGCAACCAGCTGAGACTCCTTGACTTCTGACAGAATATGAGCTCGACCTCCTCATGCGCAATGCTTTTGGCTACGGCCTGCCTGCGCCGCTTGGCCCGACGATCGGCTCGGTTTACTTTAACGTTCTCCTTGATCGGCTGACCAACTCAACCGGCAATGCAACCGAGCTTTACCTCGAGTTTGGACACGACACCACTATGTCAGAAAGAGTTCCTGTCTACTCTTCGCGAGTGTCGCTGACGCTGTCCCACTTTTACCTTTCGCAGTGATCTTTTCCTGACCGCGGCCGGCCTCGTCAAGTGCGTCTCAGCACCTTCGCCTGTTAGCCGCTTCTTCCGCTGACCCCTCGCGTCTCCTTTCCAACACTTTGTTTCAGCGACACGAGCTACCCCGCCCAAGGCCCCGTCGACCCCAACCGTCTTTGGCGAACTGCCCTTCAGGTTCCCTTCGGCGCCAAGCTGGTGGGTGCAGCGTCCCTTGCTGTCTGTTGAAGTCCGACTGGCTTACCCCTTCCTCGCTCCAGATCACCGAAAAGATTGTCTGCTCCGGCTCAGCTGCCAACTCGACCGGCGAGGCCGAGTGGGTTCGGACTCTGCTCAACGACGCCCCCTTCCCGCTCACGACGTGCGGCGACGCGATGGACAAGACGACTGGCGCTTGCCCTCTTTCGGCTTTCGTACGTCCCGCGCTTGCTCCTCAGTGTGCGTCGGAATTTTTGATGCTGACTTTCTCAATTGTAGATTTCGACCCCGGCTGCCATCGCTGCCAAGAACGTCACTTATGCCGACTACACGCGGATCTGCGATGCGACGTACGCCTAAGTTCGTTCGATTGGCCTCGCGTCGAAGGCGTCTTCGGAGCAAGGTCAGATGGGGCATCTCAAGAATCTGCCACGCGGGGTCAATGACCTGTGGCGGGACAGTCTCCAACGCTGGTTGGTGGAAGATAGACGCTGGTCTAACGGTGCCTGATGCGGTTTTGATACGGATTGCCTGATTAAACACGCCGTGTCATAGGTCTACAGAGCGGGGGAGTGTCCTATAGTGCAACAATGAATGGGTACCGCTGCCTACTTGATGTTCTTCAGCCGGGCCGTGTTGCGGAGGATGTTGATGTCGAGACCCTCGGCCTTATCGTTGATTCGGTTGAGGCGTTCGTTGTGCGTGTTGATCTCCTCGCCGGCTGCCATGGCGAGCGCCTTCAGCCGGCGGGTGACATCGAGCGTTTCGTCGAGGTTGGTGTCAAGCTCGTCCTCGAGCTCGTCGTCTGACTCGGTTGCCTCGAATTGGTAGCGCGCGCGAGCCTCTTTCTTGGCCTCGGCTGAGACTTGCCCAGCATGCGCCGAGCGGTACGCAGACGTCTCGCCCAGTCGGCGGTCATTAAGACGCTGCGGGAGAGGTGGGCAGCGGGATCGTCAGCGACCGAATCATGCCGCGGGATCTGACAAGGGCACGCACCTGCTGCGTCTGCTGGACGTCAAGCTTGGCCTTGGCCCGCTGCGAGGTCTCGTCAATGTGCCGGTCGGTGATGCGCTTCTCCTCCTCCATCCGCTTAGCCTCCTTGTTCCAGACGAAGCCCGGCCGAAGCATGGACCGGTTCAGGTGCTTGAGCTCGTTCGTCTTATCATCGGCTCGCGAGCTCGCCGCCTTAGACATGTCGAGGTGGCGCTCGGTATTGGCGATGCGCTCTGAAGGGAAGAAGAGGGCCGACAAGGGGTCAGCCTCGAGCGATGCACGGCGCCAACCCTTACTGCGCGCGAGCGACAGGTGGTCTGGCGCTTGATCAACGACCTGAACGCACCAGACTGGTCGCCGAGATTGGAGAGCGTGCCCCGGGCGGTCTCCTCAGCTTCGCGGGCGATACGGAGGGCGTTGCGCGAGGAACCGAGCGTCTCCTGCTTGACGCCCCGGATGTCTCGCTTGATCATCTCGACCTCCTCCTCCTCATCCTGCTCGGTGCCACCCCCGCCGCTGCCACCCTCCCCGCCCCCAGTACCGGCAGGACCGTACGGGTCAGACGAGTACTGTCGCCGCTGGTCCGACTTCGGTAGGGCATCCGGATTGTAGCCAGCAAACAGCGCGGCTCGGGTCGGATCGCTTTCCTGAGCGAGCCGTGCCCTGTCAACCTCGGGCCGTGCGGGCTGCCGGGACGGTGCCGGTGCTGATCGGCCGCTGCCGTAGGGGTCCTGGGTAGCATACGATGGAGCGATAGACGGCGTACGCTGGGATGCCCCACCCGAGGAAGGGCCCGAACCAAAGAGCTGATCGCGGGCGCTCTGGGCTTCCTGTCGGCCAGAAGAGGCAACGCCGCCGGTCGAAGGCTGCGAGCGAGCTAGCTCGTTGGGAGGGAGCGGGATCGCAGACTTGTCCTTCTTGCTGCTGAAGAAGCCCATCGTCGCGGAGAAATTCAAGGGTGGCGTGAGGGTGTGTTGAATGAGACCTAGAAGGAAGGGAGAGGCAAGTAAGGTGGTGACTGGCGTGAGAGATGAGGCTGAGCGAGTGAGCGAGCTCGTCTGTCTCCCCTTTGCTGCCGGTTTCGCTGCGGTGAAGCAGCGCTGGCTAGACCGACTTTGACCGCTCAGCATCGAAGCTTGCCCTTCCTGGAGCGGTTAAGTGTCTGACCTTGTGCTTCTTGAAGTCATGCCCCCCCCCCCCCCCCCCCAATTGCTTGATCAGAAGCGAGGCGACAGGGCCTGATAGGTTGAACTGGCGAGCTGCAGCTCGGGCTCGACTTGCTGCGCATGAGTGGCTGACGGCCGACATCTGCACGCCCTGTAGTCGGCCGCCAGCTAAAGCCTGCATGGGACGTGACAAGAAGCCTGCCACAGTCGCTTTTCAAGACCATCATCAAGATATACAAGCAGGCCTCCTCATCACTTGCGGCTGCCGCCCTTACCCCCCTTGCGCCCCTTCTTAGTGCCCTCACCGCCGCTGGTCACCTCGTCACCGCTCGTGCTCGACGTCGTGCCTGCCGCCGCCGCTTTCTTGCGCTGGCGGAGGAGGTGCTCGGGCACCCACTCCTCGTCATAAGGCGTCGCTGAAGCCGGGTATGGCTTATCGGCCGTCGGCGCGGGAACGACCTTGAGTCGCCGGGGCTCGCCGGTCGCCGACTTCTTGCCACCCTGCCGAGTCGGCGTCGGGGCGATGAAGGCACGGTAGGCGAGCGAAGCTCCATAGAAGGCGATCACGCCGAGGAGAGCGTACAAAAAGAGAAGCGAGGGGTCGAGAAACGACGTCGGCGGCTCAACGACCTGCGGGTTACGAGGAAGGGGTCTGGAAGGTTAGCCCTAGCAGAGGCGCGGCATGCCAGCAGGAGGCGCACATTGACAGTCGAATTGAAGGCGGTGATGCGGTGCGGCGCCTTTCCGGCGTCGAGGACGTCGACCCAGACGGTCAAGCCAAGCTCGCGCGGTTTGAAGTCTGAGTAGACGCTGAAAGGGAGCGAGACGTTTGACTTGGCGAGGACGGTCGTCGCAAACCGAGCGTCGGACGCGTTGCGGAGGAGTCGCCAGGCCCGGTCGGGATCATGGAATGAGGCCGAGGCGCCAACCAGGGTAATGTCGCTCGAGGCACCATTGCGGAGGATGACTGCAGGGATCCACAATTGACCGAGATGGCGGCGGACGAGAAAAGGGAAGCGGAGGGGACCAAATCGTGGCCGGAATGAACAGTCAGTTGACCGTCAGCATGATCGATGAATTTCGAGTAGCTCGGATAGGAGACGGCACCCACTCTTCATCGGGTTTTGCTTCCCGTTGGCAACCTCGGCGTAGAGGCCGCTGCCAGGGAACTAAAAGGTTGAGCAGAGGCCAACGAGATGGCGGCGAAGCGAGCACGCGAACAAGCGGACAGCAAAGCGGAAGACAGGTTCAGCTAAAACGTCTGCTGTGCTTCTCCTCTCGTAAGATATGTACCTTGGCAACAGCCTCGATGTAGTCTGTAGGGCTCATGCTGAAGGGAGCTGTGGGAACGGCGCGAGATGATGGACGTCGGAGGGCGCCTGTCTCGGAGGGACATGGGCTGAAGTGGGCCTCGCTCGCCCCTTTGACCGTCATCCAGTACTCCCTCTCCTTCCCTGCTCCTCGTCCTGAACATGGCTCCTATCGTCGACAAGATCAAGCACGCGCTTCACCTCGACGGCTCATCGTCGTCGTCAACGACCGCCGAGTCGAAGACTACTGCCCCTGCTGCCGCCGAAGCGTCGCCTGCCGCCAGCTCGACCTCCGCTGCGGCCGACGTCTCGACCTCGAGCCCGGCCGTGAGTGAGACGCCTGCGTTCGGCAAAGAGGAGGTCATTGTTCTCTTTGTCCTTGGCGGACCTGGTGTCGGTGCGTGGATCCGACTTTTGGGCTGGCCTCTGAGCACGACCGCCTTGGCTCTTCATCCCGCCAGCCGATGACGCTCGCTGCCACTGACGCCCCGCTCTAACATGGTCCTCTCCGTCGTGATCATAGGCAAGGGCACGCAGTGCGCCAACCTCGTCAAAGACTACCACTTCGTGCACCTGTCCGGTCGGTCGCCCTTGCTCAGATCCATGGTGCTGGCTGTTAGGGGCTGACTCGCCTTCGGTTGACCCAGCCGGTGACCTCCTGCGCGCTGAGCAGGCTCGTGAGGGCAGCCAGTACGGCCAGATGATCAAGGAGTACATCCGCGAGGGACAAATCGTCCCGATGGAGGTCACCGTCAAGGCGCGCCCATAATCTCGATCTGCAGGGTTTTTATGATGCCGGCTAATCCCTGCGCGAACTCCAACTCCCCTTGCAGCTGCTCGAGAACGCCATTCGTGACGCGCTCCAGACGCCCCCTCCGCAGTGGGCGTGTACGTCTTCGACGTCCGCAATCTCGAACAGACGTCCATCGGCTGACACCTTGCGATCGATCCTTTCACAGCTCAATCGCTTACGCCGCGCTTCCTAATCGATGGCTTCCCCCGTAAGATGGACCAGGCCCTCAAGTTTGACCAGTCGGTCTGCCCTTCGCGCGCTGTCCTCTTTTTCAGCGCGACCGAGGACGTCATGCTCGAGCGGCTCGAGGAGCGCGGCAAGACCAGCGGTCGCGAGGACGACAACAAGGAGAGCATCGTCAAGCGTTTCCGTTAGTCTCCGCAGATTTGAAGTACAGGCAGACGGCAGTTGCTAATCTCTCTTGACCTCGCCTGGCAGGCACCTTCGTCGAGACGTCAATGCCTGTCGTCAAGTACTACCAGCAGAGCGGTGTCGTATACGACATTCCGGCCTCGGGATCGAAGGAGGATGTCTACGTCGCCGTTCGGAAGGCTGTCGACGAGATTCTCCCGCCCTCGCCAATGACGGCAACCACTCCTGCGCCAGCTACCGCTGCTGCCGCTGCGCCCTCGACGACGGCGACGTCTCACGAGGTGCCCGGCATGGTCCACCTCGGCCCCATCGCCTAGTCCAGAACCTGTTCAGATTAGATGTCTTTCCCTCCGCTCGCGACGCAGATCCTGCTTGTCATAGGGCGCATCTAATCGTCTGCTCGGCCGACGATGGCCTCCTTCAGCTGGCCGAGCGCCGCCTCGTACGCAGGTCGGAGCGCGTCGAGGTCCTTCTCGTCCAGGACGACCTTCTGAAGCTTGTCCAGGTGATTGAAGGACCGCATGAGCTCCTTGAAATGCCGGGCCTCCTGCGTCTCGACGAGCGACCAGGCCGAGCCGGACCGGCCGGCGCGCGCTGTTCGACCGACGCGGTGGACATACTTGCGGGCATCGATCGGGACGTCGTATGAGATAACGTGTGAGACTGAGGGGATGTCGATACCGCGGGCAATAAGGTCGGAGCAGACGAGGCTGGAGAACGGGAATGGAAGAAAAGGGATAGCGCGAGAAGATAGCGAGGTCAGCGTTTGCAGCGAGACGATACGAAAGGATGACGCGGCGGCGTACATATCGATCTCGCCCTTTCCGAAGGCGCCCAGTACACGCCCTCGCTCGCCGGCCTTGCCGCCGCCGCCAAGGTCACTGCTGTAAGCCCGGACAACGAGCGCCTTGGCGCCCGTCTCGCGGGCGTGTGCGTCTTCGAAAAATTGGAGCAGCTTGACCAACCGGTTGGCCGACTCAACTGACTTGGTGAAGACAAGGGCATTGGCGATGGGCGAGGCAGCCGCGTGGAGAAGGGAGAGCAGGTAAAGCGGTTTTGAAGAGGTGGGCAAGACGACGAAGGATTCCTGGAGAGGGTGAACGACAGGAGGCGGAGTAACATGGCCAGTGAGTGACCGGGTGCAGTGGCAGAGATCTCTCGCGACGCACCTTGAGCGTCGCCGGGACGGTGAACGACTCCTCAGCGTAGGCACCTCCCTCCTTTGCCGTGTCGCGGTCATCCTGAATGATAAAGTACTGCGGGTCGACGAGGTTGAGTGCGGCAATCTTTGCCGGATCCCGTGTCAGTGTGGCCGAGAAGAGAAGCTTCTGGCACTGATTGACCGAGTTGTCGGCTGGCCGACCCTCCCAGGCGAGTTGCTCGGTAGCGCCGCCGCCGCCAGAGGCTGTCGTGGCCGACTCGTGGGCAGCCTCGCGCGTCCGGGCGAGGACGATCTGAAGCCAGTCGTTAAAGCTTTGATTGAGCAGGCGATCGGCCTCGTCAATGACCTGTCGCGTCAGGAGAGCAGCCAGTGCCAGGTCAGCACCCGTTGCGAAGGAGCACAGCAGAGCTAACAAAGGTGCACGCACGAGGAAACGCAGGTCGCGCAGGCTGAACCCCTCGGTTCCGGCCAAATGGTCCATCAGTCGTCCAGGGGTGCAGACAAGGATGTCAACGAGCGAGCCGCCCGTGTGCGGGTCGACGAGGTACGACTGCTCGGTCGCGAAACCTTGCGAGCCCGTCACGGTCGCGAGCTTGAGGCCGGTCGATTTTGCCACCGCCTCAAACGTCTCGCGCGTCTGAGCGACGAGGTCGCGTGTCGGAAGGATGACGAGCGCTCGGAGCCGAGTGACGACCCGTTTCTGGAGGACCTCAACGATCGGGACGACGTACGAGAGCGTCTTGCCGCTTCCAGTCGGCGCGCTGACGCAGACGTCGCGCTGCTTGCGAAGCGGATAGAGACCGGCAACGGTGCTTGCGCCATCGGGCGTGTCGGCTGGCGGCGGAAGGAGAAACGGGATAACGGCCGTCTGGACGGCGAAGAAGGAGCTGATTTGAAGGTCCTTGAGACGTTGAAGCACGCGAGCCGAGAGCGGGACTGGATCTGACGCGCTCGCCGACGCGGTCTCAGGCAACGGAAGCGAATGCGAGAACGAGACGATTTGGGCGGTCGACAGCGCGTGAGGGACCGTCAGCGGATGGAGGAGGTCAGCCGTCGGCTCGGGCACGGTTGGCGGTTGGTGGGGGAATGGCTCGAGCGGAAGAGAGCCCTCTTCGGCGAGACCGCCATCAGGTGATCGATACCGGTCTGATGTCGCTCCAGGTGACTGCGAGCGGGAGCCTGACATCGACGGAGGCGGGCTTGTGCTGCTCCGAGAAGAGGAGGCGACAGGCGGTTCGACCTCGATTGTCCTGGAAGCCTGAGCAGCAGCAGCGGCCAGCTCGCCGCCCTCAGCAGCCTCGCCCTCAACCCGTCGGCGCTTCTTCTCCTTCTTGCGGTCCTTGCGAGCCTTCCGCTCCTCTGCCGTCTCGGCTGCGGCCGGGGTCGAGTCGTCGGCGGTCACCTTGCTTTTACGTTTCCGAGCTGGCACTTCAATCGCAGGCTCAGCCATGACCACGTCTAGCTCAGCAGCAGCAGCAGGGGCAGGCGGAGCCGACCCCTCCGCCGCCTGACCACTTTCCGATCCACTTGTGCCGGCTTCGCCATCGTCCTCGCTGTCGGCAGCCGCATGGACCTTGAGTGCCTTGTCGCCCTTAGGCGCACTCGCGACGGCCGCCTGCTTGCGCTTCTTTCGCTTGCTCTTCTCCTTTTTGAGGTAGCGCGCCTTGGCGACCGACTTGACCTTGGTCGCTGGTGTTGGAGCTTGAGGAAGAAGGACCATGCGAGGCGAAGGATGGATGAGGACTAGGGGGATGAGCTGAGCGTCTGAAGGGAGGACGTTCCAGGGGCTGCTATTCCCCCGGTGAATTCTCGTCCGCGCAGTCGATTCGGGCGTCGCTCCAGTGCAGACCGCCTAGGCTCATGCCAGCAATGCCTCTCACCCTCGGGCGCGCTCAATCGACCTGCGCTCTCCTCGCGTCGTATCTGGATATTCAAAGTTATAGCTACATAGCGCCGGACGGTCATGCGCTCGTCGACGGGCGAGCAGGCGCAACGACCCTGCCGCCTCGGCCTCCTGTCCCCTCCTCGTCGACCTTCCGCAGGCCCATCTCCACGCACGCCGGCACGTTGAAACGCTTGAGCTGCTCGTAGGGTTCGTTCGGGATTAGCCCGAGAGAGACGGTCGAGCGGAACACGCGAGCCGAGAGTAGGTATTGGGCGCCGGTTGGGGAGAGGTCGACACTATGCCCTGCGTCCCGGGGGACGGACTCGGCTAGCGTCCGGATGAGGTCATTGCGGTCAAGGCCATTGCCCTGAGCGGCCTGATAAAGGACTTTGTACTGCAATACATGGTGTGAGGTGACGTTTTAGTCAGTCTGACGCAGAAGCTGATTGCCAGGTCAATGCTCAAGGGCACCCACACGAATCGGCTCCCGTTGCTCAAAGACCGCCGGCAAGACCTTCTCGCGCATGCACTTGTCGACCTCGCCGAGGTCAGCCGGACAGCTTACCTGGGTGGGAAGGAGTCGTTGGACGTGTTTGAGGTGCGTAATGCCCGTCTGGGAGACGTGGGTGAGCAGGTGGAGGACAATTCCGAGGGGGTCTAGGGGTGGCAGAAGGCAGAAAAAGAGCACTACTCGTACGCCGATGAGTTAGTCTAATGCCGAACAGCAAGGCAGATGTGGCGAGGGAAGGGTGGCGTACAGCAGTCGACATCTGTAGTTCTCCGTACTTGAGACAGATGTGGGCGGGCGAGGGCGTTAGTCTTGAAGAGACACAAGGCGACTTGGACGGGAACGCACTGATGAGGCTCGGCGGCCTTCGGCTCTTGCCCTTGACACCGCCCACCTTGGTCGCCTCCCTCTCGAGCCGAAGCTCCTCAAGCTCCTTTCTGAGCTCATCGTCGTACTCGCCTCCACCTGTCGTCGCGGGGGATACATCCGCAGGGTCTGCACCGCCGTCAAGTCCAGCCTCGCGTTCGCGCTCAGCTGCGAGCGCCGCTTTGGCCTCGCGATGCTGCTCCTCCGCGCCCGGATAGAGCTCATCGACGAGCTCCTCAAGAACAGTCTGCACCGAGTCGGCCGCCGACCGCTCTTTGCCACGGACAAACGTGACCCAGATACCCGGGCCAGAGACGTTGATTGAGCCGGCACCCGTGTAGGTGCCGTCCTGGCGGGCGGAAGGGGGCGAGGAAGGGTCAGCGGGAACCACAAGCGATGCGATCAAGTGGCTTAGCCACCTTTGTGTAGAGCCGCTTGCCACCCTTGGCACCTCTTGATGACGACATGATCGAGGAGATCAGGGAGAGAAAGGCAGATGAGGAGAAGGCGAAGAAGGGGAGGAAGGGAGGGAGAGGTTGATCGTTGGGGGTCAGTGGTCGCCATCGGAGGTCAGACCCACGCGAGAGGAATAAAAACAAAAGGGGTTGGCACGATGCGTGCCAGCGTCTGGCCGGCCTAGCCAGCGCCACGAGCGGTGTTGACGACGAATCCCGCAACCCATAAACGCCCACCGCCTAAGCCCGACGAGCAGGGATGGAGCACGAGCCGAGTCCAGCGCCTGAAGACGTCCCTGCCGAGGGCGTCTACTGCACACTTCGCCTCATCCGCAAGAAGGACGGCTCCGAGATCAGCCGCTACCCGGTTGACGGCGAGGTCACCAGCTTTGGCCGGTTCGTCTAGCTCTTTTGTCCTCACCTCGCTTCCTCGCTGCTTACTATGCTGTAGCAGCACGGCATAAGGCGCGAGCTTGAAGACTTGAGACTGATGCAGAGCAACTTTGGCTTCTCTTACCGCAGGGATGAGTCGAACGACGTGCGAGCTCCTCTTTTCGTGATCAGTCAACACAGGCCCCTTTCTGATCTGACCGACTCTGTCCATCGTCTATCCTCGCGCAGGTCCGGCTATACTACAACGATATCTCGCGTTTCCACTGCGCGCTCCACTCGTCGCCCGACTCTTCCAACGTCCGTTCATCTTATCTTCTTGCCTGTTCTCATGGCGCAGTCGCCTCAGCTGATGCACTCCCTCATTGCTGCGAGCAGGCAACCCTCAAGGTGACAGGGACGAACGGCGTCGAGGTTAACGGGACGCTCGTCAAGCCCCCGGCGGAAGTTGAGCTGAAAGCAGGCGACATGTTCGAGATGCGCAAGAAGCGCTTCGTCATTTCGTTCCCGCACGCGGCTGCGCCGAGTGGCGTGCGTCCTTTCATGCTTCACCTCTGATCAGCGAGCGACCGAAGATCGATCAACGTGGCTAAAATCACTCCTACGCTACTGCTCTGTGTCACCCTTAGTCGACTTTGGCTTTCGCTTCCCCTGCCAAACGGGCGACGACCCCGCGCCGCAAGCGTCCCTCGCAGCGCATGTCGCTCATGCCCAACGACCTTCCCCAGTCACCCTACGCCGCTTCGCCCCTCCGGAAGCCCGTCAGCCGTACTTCCTCCGCCGCCCAAGGGACTCCAACTCGCCCGCTGGGGACCGCTGATGCCGATGAAGGCGGGCCGGATGCGGTGGGCACACCCATCAGGGGGAAGCCTGACACGGCAGGGTCGACCCCATTCAAGACGCCTCGCTCGATCCCTCTTCCGCCCTCCACCTCAATGACGCCTTACGCCGCTCCTGCGACACCCGCCCCGGCGCTGGCGTCAACACCGACCGTCCTCCCTACGCCGCCCAAGCCTGCGCGCAAAGTCGGTCCGCATGGGCCGAGCAGCCTGCGCAAGGCAATCCTCATGCGCGAGGTCAAGAAGGCGGTCGCCGGTGGCGGCGGTAGCGGTGGCGAGGAGGAACGGTCACCCTCGCCGGAGGCAGAAGATGAAGACGCCGAACCGGTGGAAGAGATGCTCGAGACGGAGTCGGAGGAGCCGACAAGACCAGAGGACGAAGAAGACGAGCCGATGGCCGAGGCCGACGTTCACGCAGAGGAGGAGGAGGAGATGAACGAGGGACCCATCATCGACTCCGCCAACAACTTTCTTCAACGCCCGCTCTTGTCCGACGACGTCTTTGGCCCCGTCGACGAAATGGACGGGCTCGTCACGGAGGAGGTTGAAGGGATGCGACTGGAGGAGCCGCCGGTGGAGGAGGAGGGCGACTCATTGGTTTCCGCCGCGGGTAAGGACGTCCTCGACAAAGGCGTCGATGCGGCATCGATGGGCGACGGTCAGGAGGCTGAGATGTCATTCGAGGCAGAGGCGGATGTCGAACCGACCGACGACGCAGCGGAACCTCCGGCGATCCAGGAGCCGAGCGAGCTGCATGAGGTTAAACCGGGCTCACCGAGTCCCGCAGCATATCTCGCGCCCGCCCTGCCCGGCACGCCCCAGGTACGCTCCCTTGCATTGCACGTTGAGAGCTTGACGAGGGTCAACGCACCGAGTGACCATCCGCTAATCACGAATTTTTTTGCAGATGGCAGCTCGACCCCTTCCAAGCCGCTTCTTTACACCTCAGCCGGCTAGCTCATCGATGTCCAATGCTCCTCGGTCGTCGGCTCTGCTCCGGACGATGGGACCCCCTGTACGCATCGCGGCCCCTCGGCCTTCGCCGTCGGCTTCTTCCCGCATGGGTCTGCCCATCCGCGTGCCCATTTCGGAGAAGAAGGCGGGCCCAGGGCAACCGGTTGGGGCTGTTGGGCGGTTCGTTAAGGCCGAGAGTGGAACAACAAGAAGGACGAGCTTGGGAAGCCCGATACGGATGCCAAAGCAGCCGGAGCCGGAACGGAGAGAGGAGTCGCAGCCGTCGCCTCATCGGTCGGTGAGCCCCTCACCCTCATTCTTCAGTTCTCTACTCTCTCACTAAACACTTACGACAAACTCGTCCACAGACACCCTCCGCTGCCGAGCGAGTCGCCCGTCGCGACTCGACCGCCTCAATCTTAGCCAGTGCCCCTCGGACCCTCCCGCGCCTGTCGACGCTCGACCTCGCCAGCCTCTCGTCTCCTCGCAAGACGCCAGCCGCCCCGCCGCTCGCTCTCCCGGACCCTGCAGGCTCGTCCAGCGAGGACGAAACGTCAACGCCGCTCCGGGCTCTCGCAAGGAAGGCGGCGCGCCTCAAGCGCAAGTCGCTAGGGGGCCGTTTGAGCAGCGGGGGCGAGGAGGTTCCGAGACGGGCATCGGCGCTATTCCCATCGCCGGTCGCTGGCCTCGCCGGAAGATCAACCCCGCTCCGGTCGAGGCTCGATCAGGTGACGACCGGCACTCCGTCCTCGACCCAGGGCACGCCACTCGCAGCCACCTTGACGCCCGTTCAGGAGACTGCCCCGGCCGCCGCCACCAAACATCCTACACCTGACATGGGTGCTATCAAGCACCTCTTCAAAGCACCCGCACAGACGCCGCAATACAGTGGCGTTCGCCAGCTCCTGCGCACGCCGAACCAGCCGGCCCCGCCGGCCGACCCTACCTTTACAGGCGTTAGCGCGCTCTTTGCTTCGCCCCGCAAGACCGCGTTGGAAGCTCCTCCGCCACCTGCAGCAGCCCCATGTGCCGAAGAACCTGCGCAAGACCCCATTGTGACCGACGATGCCACCGACAGAACGCCATCAAACACCAGCACGTCTCATTCGCCGCGCCACGGCAGGTCAACGCCCTCCGCCTCGCCAGTACCTCCCTCGCCGGCTCCTGCTCCTCCCTCGTCCGTCGATGCATCAGACGCGGCGGTCGACGACGAGGATGAACTCGTCATGGAAAAGGATCCCTCGCCGGCGCCGTCGCCGGCTGCTCGGCAGCCCTCCCCTTCTCCTGCGCCGGAGCACGCCAAGCCAGCGACGACGACGCGAACGAGGGCCGCTGCGCCAATAGCCAAAAAGGCGATGCCGACGGCAACGTCCCGAAAGCGCAAACCAACGACGCCTCCTCCGGCTTCTGTCAGGACTGAGAACGAGGCCCAGGACGCCGACGAGATTGAGGCAGACGACGCGGCTGCGGAAGAAAAGCAGGTGGCCTCGCCCCCGCCCCGGTCAGCCTCTCGGTCCCGTGCTACTGTGGCATCCAAGACCAAGGCGACCACTGCTACGAAGCCTCGAGCGACACGCAAGGCCAATATCCCTAAAGGAACGACATCTCCGCAAGAGTCGACTTCACCGGACCGCCGCTCGCCGAGCCTCAATGAAGACGATGACGAGGACGATGTCATCGCTGTCGAGTCACCCGAGCCCAAGCGACCGACTGCCCGGTCTCGCGCAGCGGTGGCTTCGACGACAGCGGCGGCCAAGAAGCCAGCAGTGAGCAAGAAAGCGGCGGCCCCACCGGCCGCCAACAAGCCGGTCGCGTCACGCACGCGAAAGGCGACGACGCCGATCGACGAGGACGACGATGACGACGAGGATATGGGCGAAAAGGTGGGCTCAACGTCGTGACGCTCGGCTATCGTCGCTAATAATCATTGACCCTCGCCTTCCGACGCCTTGCAGAACTCAATCCCCGCGCCGAAGACCACACGTGGCGCTCGCGCGACGACGTCCAGGTCTGCCGCCACCGTTCCCGCCGCGATTGTACCCAAGCCCCGGGCGCCGCGTAAGGCTGCGGCGGCCGTCAAAGACGAGGTGCTGGAGGAGGCACCTCCGCCTGCGAGGGCGACACGAGCGACCAGGTCGCGCAAGTAGTTCTCCTCACCTTCTTGTCTATCCTTTCTCGTCGCTTAACCCTTTCCGTCCTCATTCATAGCCTTTCGACTTTGTGTCCACTTTCCTCCTTGCCTTTGCATGTGATCTTGACAACGCAGTCAGAGTTGTCGTTGTGACTGACTGCGAGACACAGACGTGGGAATCTCGAGTAGCTCTCGAGCTGTGTCACATCTAGATTGTAGAGCCTCAAGGTTCAAGCCGAAAGCTTGTGAGCTAGGGTCCCCAACCGTTGCATGCGGACGTTTAAGTGGCACCGAGAGGTTCCGCTTTCGAGAGACAGCGCCTCGCCATTACATCGCCTTGGCAGCCCCTCAATCTCGATCCGCTTGTCGCACCGAAAGGACGCTTATCCTACCAGCACACCCCAGACTGACTAACGCGCCAATAGCTTGCCGGCGCCATCGGCGAAGATCATAAGCGAGGGGTGAGCAGCGGCGGCAGAGCTTTTGTGCTCGGATCGCACGGCCCTTTCCATTTTTGCGCCGAACATGAATGTTTTGAGCACCACTCTCCCTCCTCCCGTCGCGGGCCGCTGAGCAAAGGTCCGATCGCCATATCTCCCGGCCTACATCGCGCTTTCAGCTCAAGCGGACGAATGAGATTGTCACCAGCGGGTTTGATTACTTTATCTCTACATCCAGCAAGGGGGAAGGGGAGCGAAGGAGGGGTATAGATTGTGCGCGCAGAGAAAGTACAAGCGGAGGAGACAGTCGAATGGGGAGATGATGGCGGAGATCATTTGGCAGCAACCTTGGCCGCCTCCTCCTTCTTGAACCAATCGCAAGTCTTCTTGATGGCGTCGCTGACGCCGACGACGGGTTCGTAGCCGAGCACGCGCTGGGCCTTTTCGATCGAGTAATACCTCGCCTGCGTCGCATATTGGACACGCTTGACGGTGAAGCCCGGTTCGCGGCGCATGAGCCAACTGTAGGTCTCGGCCGCCGAGGCGAGGACGACGCCAATCGCCTTAGGCAGCGCCCAGGTCGAGGCAGAGACGTGGCCGAACTCGGCCCAGACGGCCCGGGCAAAGTCCCAGAAGTAGAGGGGCTCGCCGTTGGTGATGAAGAAGGCCTGACCGGCGACGGTGAGCTCGGTCGGCGGCCGATCCGACTCCTCGTCGAGCTCCTCGTCAAACTCGACCGAGGGCGCGGCGAATTGGTCGAACCGCGTGCGAAGGACGGGCCGATGGCTGTCGTCGACCGCCTCAGTCGACTCGTCGGCGTAGCGGGCGGCGACCGCTCGGTCCTCTGCGCTTGGGCTGGTGTTGGGGCCGAGCGGCCGGGCGTCGCTCGTCGGGATGCGGACCGTCCGGAGGCTGAGCTTGGGCTTGCGCAGGGGCTCATCAAAGGCCTCCATCGGGACGGCTGAGCCAAGCCGGTCGCAAGCAAGCAGGTGGGCGTGCGCGACGTTACCGACGTACGTCCAGTCAAACAGATTCATGTTGTCGCCGAGCTGGAAGTGGGTCTGGCCGTTCTTGAGGACAGACAGGAAGCCGGTGATGCACTGCTTGTCACCCTCGCTGTAGGCGAGGAGTTGATGAGAGTCAGTTTCGATAGCATTAGATGGCCGGACTAGTGAATGAGCGCACCCGAAGATACCGGCCGGCCGAATTGCGCACGTCAGGAGGCCATCCTTGCCGTTGGCATCAAGCACGAGCTTCTCGGCCCGGGCCTTCGTCTCGTTGTAGGCGTCGAGCGGAACGGCTGGGTAGCCGAGCCGCTCGTCAACGTCGACGAGGTTCTCCTGGCCGTCGTAGACGACGCCTCCGGACGAGGTGAAGACAAGCTTGCGAACGGACGACGAGGTGCACGCCCGGAGGATAACCTCGGTGCCGAGGACGTTGACCTTCTCGTAGACCTCAGGCCCAAGGCCGTGCACAGGCGAGACCGTGTGGATCGCGACCGTCGCAGCGCTCTGTCAGTCCGATCACAAAGAAGAGTGTGTCGACACGGGCGATGGAAGGAGGAGTTAAGAAGGCGCGGGGTCAGTTCAAGTGTCGCGGAGGAAGCTCGGGTCGGCTTCAGGGACGACGCGCGTCCGGCGCAAAGGCGCGGGCTGCACCTTAACCATAGCGGCGGTGATCGCCTGCTCGTCGGTGATGTCGCCAACAAAGAACATAACGTTCCTGCAGGCGATAAGAGACGGAGCCAGGTCAGCCTCGTTGCCGGGAGGGGGAGAGCAGGAAGGAAGTCAGAGAAGCCAGCAGCTCGTCCGGTCAAGAGTCGTTCGAGCTCTGTCCCTCGCGTCGGAGGACCGCGTCGCGGGCTGAACGTGACGGACGACCCTTTGATTCTGCTTCCCCTCTGTTTCTTCTCGAGAGAGCAGTCACTTTTGAGCAAGTAGCGGAAAATGACAAAAGGGCGACGCACTTGTCGTGATGGCGCTGAACGAGGTCAAAGACGGCGACCTTGGTCTCGCCCCGTGCGAGGAGCTGCTCGACGATGTGCCGGCCGACGAAGCCGCAGCCGCCGATGACGAGGCTGCAGGGCGAGGCCGTCAGGACCAGGAAGCACAGACAGGCAGCCTAGCGGTATCACGTACTAGGACTCGGTGCCTGCTTTGGGAGTAGACATGGCGAAGGAAGGGACGAGAGAGGTTGGAGGGAATAGGAGGAGTGATGGCTGTCGCGACTCTGCAGGGAAGCTCCCGGCCCGGCCGGGGGATTCGCCGGGGTGAATTACCAAGGTCAGGCTAACTCACCCCAGTTGATCCCAACCGAATCCCAATCGACCCCCTTCCAGCTTCCGGACGAGCCGACGCGTCCGACGCTCACCCCTGCTTCTCCTCACCTATAGCTACCTTCAAATACCATGGCCGACGACAAGGCAAACAAGCTGCTTGTCCAGGCAGTCGAGATGGATCGTAAACCCGTGCGTCTCGCCTACAGTGGTTGAGCTTTGGCCTCCTTGCTGCGGCAGAGACTGCGTGCAATCAGGGTTCCGACGCGTCCCCTTCCGCTCGTGAGCATCGCAAGGTTGACTCGCTCGCCTGTTACCGTGGGTCTGCCAGATGACGGCCCGGATCCTCGCCCGCGAGCTCAGCGTTCACGTCCAGGAGGCCCAACGGTATGTTTACCTTTCAGAAGCTGATAGCTGCCTTGCAGGCTTGCCCTGACGCTCGACTTCCCTGTGCGCAGACTACTCGAATCGTTCGCCGACGGTCACACGAAGCTTGCACGAACGTATCGCCTTTCGGGTCAGCTCCTCGTGTCTTCTGACAGCACCAAAGGCACTCCGATGGATGTCGACGAAGCGGCCGACAATGACGGCAAGGGCGAGGGTAGCAGCGGCAGTACCAGCTCGCGACCGCCAAAGTTGACAGCCGGCCGGTCAGCCGTGCGACGTAAGGTTGTCATCTGCCGGAGCGAACACGCTGATGGTCCGTTCTCCCGATGTTTAGTACACGACGTCGTCGTTGCGGCTTTCGGGCTCCCAGGCTGACCTGCTCGCTCGCTTGAGCCCCTCTCAGCCCGCGCCGCCCTGTTTGACCCGTCGACCCTTTCTCGCTCGCTATACTCGCTCTCTCTGATCCCGCTGCCGACGTCTGCCTCGCTTGTTCCGTCTCTGTTGGCCCTCTCCAAGCATCCCAAATATCTCGACCCGCCGACGTACGGCACCTCGCAAGCGCCTGAGGCAGGCAAGATGCTCAAGGGGGCCGAAGCGCGGCTCAAGGCAGGTCAGGTCGCTGAGCGCAAGGCGGCTGAGAAGAAAGCGGGAGGAACGGCAGCCGTTGAGCCTCCAAAGGGGCCGGCAAAGAAGCCTGGCACGCTCGACTGGTCCAAAGCCCGGCCAGCAGCGGCCGAAAAGGAGCAGCCCGCGCCAAAGAAGGCTGCCGAGCCACCAGCGCCCGCCAAGAAGGGTGCGGCTGGTAAGCAGCGTGCGGTTTTGAATGACTCGGACGATGACGAGCCTACGCCAGCCAAGCAGCTGCCCGTCTCGGTCGCTCGGCCGGCGGCGACCAGCGAGCCTAAGAAGAAGGCCGCAATCCCGGCGGCTCCGGCGGCGACGACCAAGGAGGAGCGCGAACGGGTCGCACAGCAGAAGGCTGAGCTGGCCGGCTTATTCGACGGAGACAGCGACGATGAAGGGACGAGTAGGTCTTTGTGGACTCGATGAGGGCTGTCTGGCCCGTCGCTGATTAACATTTACTACATTGCTCTTGCAGGCGCGAAGGCAAAGGGCAAACGCAAGGCGGCCCCAGTCTCGGACGATGAGGAGGAGGAGACGATCGAGCTCGCTTCGCCTCCGCCCAAGAAGGCACCCGCGCCGAGGAAGAAGCCTTCCACTGCGACTGTCAAGGGCACCAAAGCAGACGAGCCGGTCATTCGCAACGCCGAGGGCAAAGTCCGACGGACGCGGCGTGTCGTCCGAAGCGAGATGACGATGAACAAGCGAGGTTTCATGGTGACCGAGGACATCTCGGACGTCGAGTCGTATTGTACGTGTCGCTAACGAGCTGCGCGCTTGGAGACCCCGATGATGCGTAACGAAGCTGACCCGCCCTCTTCGCTCGACGCTAGACACCGACGAGGACTCGCCCCAGGCCGTCGCAGCGCCGGCCAAGCCTCCCGCCAAGAAGAAGGCTGCTGGTGCTGCTACCGCCCCGCCGGCACCGTCGCGGACATCGTCGGCCTCGTCGACGACGACGGTTGCTGCCGCTGCTGTTGCTGGAGGTGCCGGCGATAAGAAGAAGCCCGCGCCTGCGCCGGCCAAGAAAGGCGGCGCGACTATTGGCAAGGGCGGACAGACGAGCATGATGAGCTTCTTTGGCAAGAAGCCGTGACGGGCTCCGTATCATGACAACAGGCTTGGATGACCGACCAACGCTTATCAGAATGCCGCAGGCTATGTGGGGTTCCCTTCCTGCTCGCACCCCTTGACGCTTCGAGCGAAGCAGCCTGCCTCACTCAGTTAGCGGGGCGCACGCAGGGAGAAAGCGAGAGAGCCATGCTTGTTCTGCGGCCTCTTATACACTGGCATCGACAACGAGACAGCTCTGAGTACGTGATCGCTGGAATGCTGCTTAACGAAGAGGCAATGAGAGGGGCACATAACATTGACGGCTTTTGAAGCGCGAAACGGAGTTGCCCTTGGTGGAGAGGACCAGCCGCTCGAGATGGATTGAAAAGCAGGCGGCGATCAGTTGTGTATTGGATCACAGAATGAATTGGACCGAGACGTCGATCGGGTGCGAGGCCGACAGCTGGGGCTTTTGGCTGTACTTTGCCGAGAGGATGGCGCGGACGTTCTGGAGAAGGACCTGGTACGACACGTTGGGGTTCGAGGTGAGGGCCTCGATGAAGGCGTACGACATGGCACCGGTTGCTTTGCCGGCTTCGGTCGCATCGGCCGAGGTCTGAAGTCGCGTTTTGAAGAAAAAGGGAGAGCCAGCGAGAAGGGCCAGTCAGACATCGCCACTGAGGGGAGAGAGAGAGATGTGGCCGATGACGAGGGGGATCCGTACCTGCTCGTCCTTGCAGCCCGAGAAGGAGATGACGTCGGCCGGACTCGTCTTTGTCCGCCGCGTCTTCTCCGTCGCGCCCGATTGGGCGCCGCTGACCTGCTTGAAGGTTGAGCTGAGGCTTTTGAAGAGGCCACCCATGTCGCCTTTCAGATAGCTCATACCCGCCCCGAGCAGGCCCTGACCCGCCTCGGCGAGCAGGTTGGGCTCCTTGATCTTGCCCTCGGTCGAGTAGACGTAAGGAAGGTCGAGGGCCGTGCCCGAGTGGCACGAGTCAAAGATGGCCGTCAGCCGGACGCCAGGAGCGAGCGGCATCACCATGAGCGCGTGCATCTCGTCGTCGACCATCTGACCGGCCGAAGCGTGATCGACAGGGTAGATCGTCTCGTCGTAGCCGTCGTCCTCGTCGCCGTCCCGGTCGGCCGCCTGGCCTCCGTGGCCGGAATAGTGGAAGAAGAGGGCGTCGTTCGGCTGGGCGCCGGCGACGAGCCAACGCATCGCCTGCGTGATGTTGGCTCGCGTCGGCTGCTGACGGGGGTTGCGGGCGTCGTCCGTCAGGACGACAATGTCCTCCTCGCGGTACCCGTGCCGGCTCGTGATGAAGCGTTTGACGTTGTGAACGTCGTTGATGCAGCCTGTTCTCGGGTAGGGGGGGGGATGGAAATGGAGTCGTCAAGTCAGAGTCCGCTACCTCCGCCATCCTCTTCAACGGTCCGGGCGGAAGGAGCGACCTACCGCGGAGCTCGGCGCTCGTTCCGGCGTAATTGATGCCGATCAAGAGCGCCTTACGCTTTCCCGTGCACTGGGAGTATTGGAAGAACGGCTGCTGGGCACCACCACCGTTCTGGCCCTGGTACGTTGGGCCGTAGTGCTGAGCCTGGGTCGGAGGCGCGTGGGGAGAGGGTCCACCAGGAGGTGGGATGTAATGACCGGGTCCGCCGCCAGGGAGACCGCCGCCGTAGCCGCCGGCGCTGTAACCCTGCTGCTGCGGACTGAGTGATGGACATGGATGTCGGGTGAGGTCGAAAGTAACGATCAGCCATGACGGCTGAGTGAGGGTGATCGGGAAGAAGGGTTGAGCGGGCGGAGACGCACCCAGGGTAACCTCCCGCTCCCATGGGCCTACGGATCGGGTGGCGGCAGGTCGTAGAGAGAAGAGACACACAACTTCAGCCCTCTCTCCTCTACGAAGCTCAAGTCGACGGCTGGAGACTAACTGGTTGTACTGGCTGACAGGAGGCGGACCTCCTCCGGCTGATGGGGAGGGCGAGCAGCGGGCGCAGTCAGTGACAAGGGGGTCGGGTTAGGGGCCTCTTGCTCGCTGCAAAGGCCAAGGAGGACCATCAAGAAAAGGGCTAACGAGGTCCGTATCCACCGCCACCATATCCTCCCGGTGGTCCTCCGTAGCCACCGGGCGGACCACCATACCTGCGAAAGGAGAAGGGGGGGTGCAAGTCAGGGACGCCCGGCCTTCGACCCTAGTTCGACCTCGGATCGCGGCGGCTCGTCGACGCACCCTCCGCCTTGCTGCTGATGGTGCTGCGGGGGATACTGCTGGTGGTTGCCTGGGTAGGCTGAGTTGGAACCGTGGTGGCTGCTGTGATACTGCTGTCCCGGGTAGGCCATCGTGAGCTAGAGTCGTCGTTGAGGGGTCGTCGAGGTCGGGCCATCTCTCGCCCTTCGCTCTCTCTCCGACGAACCGTCACATCCATAGAAGTGCGACCATGGCCGACCGAGCAAAGGTAAGCCGTCCCAAGTGGCCACCTTACTCGCCTCGACCTTCTCTCTCTGATTCGGCCTCCCGACCTGTCATAGGGTATCCAAATTCATCGGCCCATCGTCTACGGCTCGGTCGCCCGCCTCTTGACGCCCCAGGAGCGGACCCTCTGCAAGGACCCGAACCGTCCGTCTGCCCCCGCCATTGTCCTGCGAGGCAGTAGACCGAAAGCCTCATGCTTCTCGTGTGCATCTCTTCACAGATACCCATACCTGGACCGTCTTTGTCAGGTCGGCTGCCTCACCGGTCGTCGACGCCAAGTCGCGCGAGCGCGAGCGTTCGCTCGACGACGAGCTCCTACCAGGAGGCGCCGACGACCTCGGCTACCTTCTCAAGCGCGTCTCGTTCCGTCTGCACGACTCGTTTCCAACGCCTTTGCGCAGTACGTTGATCCTTTGACGCCTTCGGCTCCGGAGTGGAACGACGCGGCGAAGCCAGAAAGGCGAGACGGAGACGGCCGCTCCGTCAAGCGGCACTCGTAGGTCAAAAGGGCAGGATCTGACCGCTCCTTCCTACCTCTGTGCTTCCTCGCCCCGCTCACTGTCTCGGGGAGCAGATATCGACCGGCCGCCGTATCAGGTGACCGAGACGGGCTGGGGCGAGTTCCCGCTCCAGATCCGACTGACGTTTGTCCCCGAAGCCAACGAGAAGCCGATCCACATTGTCCACAACCTCAAGCTGCACCACTATCTTCCCGTCGTCCCTATCGTTGCTGCTCCTGCTGCTCCTCCGCTACCGCTTGCACCGTCGTCTGGCGCCGGTTCGGAACCCTCCGGGCCAGCCGGGCCGCTCGTTCAGGAGACGGCGAGCGCAGCAGCGGCGACGGCGGCTGCAGAGGGTGCAAAGCCGATGGAGGTTGACGTTGACGAGGCGACGGCGGCCGCCGGTCTCGTCGCCTCTGGCCCGGGCTTAGCGGCCCAGATGACGGGCGCAGGTCAGACAAAGGTGTGTATGCATGTGTCACGGCCTGACTTTGACCCTCCCCCTTGCCCCTCCTTTCCCAACATCAAGTGACGGTTGAAATCTTGTCCACTGACGGACATTGCCCTTCCACCTCTTGCATCATCAGGTGGTCGACCCTATCATCATCGACCAGGAGACAAACACGGTTGAGCTCCCGGCGTCAAGCGCACCTGCCCAGTCCGGCTCGGCCGGACCCGTCATTGCTCCCCCGGCCCCGGAGCCGTCGGTCGAAGGAGGCCAGGCAGCAGCCGCTACAGGGGCCGTCCCTTCCGTCCAGCCGTCGAACCCTCCTTCGGCTGCCGGCTCGTCCACTCCGGTGGTCGAGACGCCTTCGGCGATCGCCGTCGACCTGACCGCCCTCGTCGACAAGACGTCCCTCGCTGCCCAAGCCACCTCGACCGCGCCCGGCGCCCCCGCCGCCGTCCCGGCCGGGCCCGTCAACGCCTACCAGTACGACGAGCTCGTCTTCACCAACCCTCCCGCGAGCTTCCTCGCCTTGCTCCAAGCCCACCCACCGACGCCTCTGCCGGTCCAGCCGAGGGTGAAGGGGCGGCTCGAGTTTACGCTCGGCTTGGAGCGCGAGGAGGGCGAGCGGATCGACGAGGGCCGGAGGCAGGTCGTCAGGGAGACCGACAGCTGGCGGAAGCGGCTGATCGAGGCCGAGCGCGAGGTGGCCCGACTTCGCGAGGAGGTGGGTGGGCTCTGAAAAACCCCCCTCCATGAGAACGGGGGTCACTCAACGCCACACCGAGAAGGCAGGGTGCGTTCTCGGCCGCGGCGTCGTGGTTTTCTTTCTCGAGGGTCCTTCTTAATCTGACACCACTCTTTGGTTCTTTGGACGCTGATGATTCGGGTCGCACGCCATACCTTCAAGAGTTCAAACTACCTCGAACCCTCCCCTCCGAAGATTCGTGAGGCATCTCCAGGCGAATCTGAGTCATAAGAGGCCTTCATTGGCCAAAGCGAGACCCAGGGGTCGCCGCATGCTCCACTCTGGCCCTCCGTCTGACGATTAGGAGGGCAAGGGACAGGGAGCGATGTTTGGGACTATGATGGGGGGGGGGGGGAGGGGTTGCTCATCTCCCTCTTCGGCACGACCCAGACCATCTCTCTCGATCTTTCGGTTTTTCCCTCGCGTAGGGCTCTTGCCGACAGCGGACCTGTGTCCCCCTCACGATCGTGCTTCGGGACAGTTGGCGACTCGCTGTTTGCGGCAGGGACCAAATCCCCCCCCCCCCTCCCCCTCGCCTTTTACCTGCTCTCGCTTGATTACCTCTCTCGTCCAACGAGGGCCGCCCGAAATCTATGTCTCATCTAATGGTTGCAGGCAGCGCTGCAGAGCTGAACATCAGCGACGCCCCCACATCCCTTCCCCCTGCCAGCCCCCTTTCACAGCCTCCTCGCTCGACCGGACCGCACGCGACGGCGGCGGCCCCTCTCCCTTGCCCCTCCTCCTCCTCCTCCTCCTCCTCCTACACCTCCTCCTCTTCCCCTCCGCTCCGGCTCCGACCTTAGCCTCAGCCGCTTCCTTCCTTCACCCTGCCGTCAGCTCGCGCGCCAACCTCAACAGGAGCGCTTCGGCGTTCTCCTCCTCCTCTGCCTCTTCTTTGTCTTCCTCCCCCTTCCTCCTCTCCTTCTCGCCCTCAGCCACCGCCCCCGCGGACGACGACGACCCGGCCGACGTCGCACCCCCGTCGTCGTCTCGGACCTTGATCTCTCCCGCTCCCTCTCCCTCTCCCTCCCCTTCGCCGCTGCCGCCGCTGCCGCCGCCGCCGCTGCCGACGCCGTAGTCGGGCGCGAACCAGAGGGCGCTCTCGGGCCCGTACGAGATGGTCAGCTCGGTGTTGGGTCCGATGCGTTTCTACTCGGAAGGAAGGCGCGGACGGGATCCCACGGGAGGCCAAGGACCGAGAGGAGGGTGGGGGGGGGGGGGGGGGGGAAGGGGGGGGGGGGGGGGGGCAAAAAAGGGGGGGGGGGAAAAAGAAAAGGAAAAGGGGGGAGAAAGAAAAGGGGGGGGAAGCCCCAAC